>VDFB02000003.1:47242905-47448246 GCA_007258455.2 Sequoia sempervirens | reverse complement strand
AATTGACAACCTAGTTAGGAGGGGATTCCAACTGGTTAATAGATGTTCCCTTTGCAAGAAGGAAGAGGATTTAATTATGCACATTTTCTTTCATTGCCAATTTGCAAAGGAGGCGTGGTCATGCTTCTTGCTATTGTTGTCCTCTGATTGGGTGTTTCCTCACTCAATGAATTTGTTTATGGAAAGCTAGTCAAATTGTCCTTTTTTCCCACAATGTTATTGTTGACCTCTATAACCAAGTTCCTCCATTTGTTACCTGGGGAATATGGAAGGAAAGGAATAATAGGATATTCAGGGAAGTGGAGAGAAGCAGTTCGGAGGTAAGTTTGATTATAAAAACATAGATTAAGGAAAAAATTCAAGCTAGAAGATACAATTTTTCCAAAGCTTGGCCTAACTACAAAGAGATGAGGATTAAGCAGAATTGGGGCATAAGGAAGGAGCTTACTAAACTCAATTGGTCAACAATGCTAACCAGAATGGCTACTATGTGGATAGAAAAATTGGATAAAGTGTAACTTTGATGGGTGCTCAAAAGGAAACCTAGGATTAGCAGGGGTAGGGGGTCTGTTAAGAAACCACAAACGGGAATGCATAGTGAGATTTGGTGTGAATATGGGTGTTTGTTCTAATAATAAAGCTAAAGCAATGGTTGCATTAGGGGGCTTCAAAACTCTTAAGGATCTTGGCTTTTAAAATATCATAATAGAAGGGGATTCCAAGCTCATTGTGGGTATTCTGAATGGAGTGGTTGTGCTACCATGGGAGTTAAAAAATATAATTAATAAATGCCTAGCCTTGAAGAATTACTTCACCAACTATAGGGTGCAACATGTCTATAGAGAGGGCAATAAATCTATTGATTGTGTTGCCAACGTTACTTTGAGTTGTACGGGGTGGACCCGTTGGACAAATAGTAATATGTCAAAGTCTTTAAGAGACTTGATACTAAATGAAAATTTTGAAAATGATTACAATATGCAAAGATAATATGTTGAAGTTATGCGGGAAGCATGGGAGTCATGTAGTGTTTAAAGGATTACTGTGTAATTATGATATTGGGGGTATGGGGTGGTATTTGATGATCTCGGCTAGAAGTAAAATTAAGTATTCTTGCTTCCCCAAGGTGATTGATGATCACATGGAGTTTTTCAAGTTGTTAAGGGTTGTCATTTCAAATCATGTCGATTTTCCTAGTGTCAACCATTCTTGAAATTGTAATGTTGAGTAAGGTATGATAATGAATGAGGATTTTAATACTCGTAAGAAAAATGATGTATTAATGGTACCGAGAATTGTGTCATTGTCCTTCACAAAAAGAAACTTCTTGATTCTACATTTTTTATTGGCTATGTTTGTTATTTGGCGAGAGAGTGTTTTATGCATTAAGGAAATAAAGCAAGAGTGGGAGATTATGAAGAAAAGCTTGTTGTAGCCTAAGAATTTGCAGAGAATCAAAATGGGAGGCCCAATTTCTAGGCCCTTAAGTAGAATGTGAATTTATGGAGGCTTTTCGAAAGTGTTGGAATGGTTTCGTTCTTTCAATCTTTGAAGGGTTACAATGAGAACTTAATGGCCAAGCTCACCAATTCCTGGAGGAAAGGAAGTGTAACCATTGGTGCAGTGAAGTTTGAGGTCATGAAGAGGTTCATAGTTGAAGCAACTAGTCTGCAAAACCAAGGGATTAAAGTGGCAAAGAAAAGTGGGGTTGATTATTAGAAGTTCATGGATAAATTCCTGCATGAAGGGGAGAACCTAAAACGATTCCAAAATGGGTATGTTAGGTTGGAACTCCCTCCTCCCTTTGCTTTGGTTAGCGTATTTTTTATGCAGTATTTTACTTTAGAGGGAAGATATATGTCGATACATGCGTACCATTTTCCTCTGTTGAATCACATTAGGCATGGAGAGAGAGTTGATTTACCCTTTTACTTGTTGTACTCTTTGCAACTCAATATAGAGAAGGGTGTCAATCCTCCCCTACACCAAGGTCTAATGTTAACCCTGTTTAAGTATGCTCTGGCTCTTAATCCTCAAGGTACCCTTTGGTCGGTAGAAATGATAATCCCAACCATTTTGATGGGGATAATTATGAGGAACCGCCTATTGATGAAATTCCTACTATGGCACCTAATCCCCGCCCACCTCTTGTAGTTGCTACTAGGAGGGTGTTAATTCCTGTAAAGAGCTAGTCCCTTGTGGCCAATGTCTCGAACCCCTCTACTCATGTTTTGCAAAAAGATGATGAAAAAGGTGTTTATGAGATAGAGCTTATCAAGGCTACACTGGAGAAAATAAAGCACTCACCTTTGTTGTTGGAACTTCCCAAGGTGAAGAAATTCAAAAGAGATATTAACCCTAGTGATATCATTAATATTTTTGAGGAAGGTGTGTGTAATGAGGAGCTGAAGGAGACTTTGTAGGGGAAAGGGAGTGGAGGAAGTGGTGGTAGAAGGTTTTCCCTCCTAGCTAAAGCTGCCTCTAAGGACAAAAAAGGCAAATAGGAAATTACTGTGTGTGAGGAGGAAGACCTAGATTTTGAAGACTTTGAAGCCTGGGAGGAAGAAGATTCTGAGGATATGGATTTTGAGGACTCGACTTATGATATGGGGGAAGAAGGATCGGATGAGGAAAAGAAAGAGGAAGAGGAAGAGGAGGAAAATTTTGAGAAAATTGAGGAACAAAAGAATGATGCTGAGAATGTGCAAGATGCCGGGAATATGGGTATGGAGATTAATACTGAGGACTCAAGCACTGATTTCATGAAGAGTAAACTAATGTTTCTACAGGTTCAAGTTGATGATATGGAGAAGGCCTTAGTTATGCTAATGAAGGCAACAAATAGACTGATGAGGAGGGCGATGTTGGGAGTTGTTTCTAGAGAAACCTGAATTACTAGGAAGTTGAAAAAATAATGGAAGCCTAATGTCTTAAAGATGTTGGATGAGTCTGAGCGACCTGACTAGAGAGAGTACATCTCTCTCATTGGTGAATGTGGGGACCTACTAAAGAAAGACAAGTAATGGCTTCTTGTTGCTACTTTGATCACTGCTTTCTATTTTTTATCCTTTTGTTTCATAATCTCAGACTACTATTTTAAAATAGCTTTGCTATGGTAGAATACTACCTAAGACAATGTTGACTTGATAAATGGTTTACGTAGTTTTAAGTTTGCTAGTAGAAACTTATTGTTTTTTATTAATATTGGTTGGACTATGGTTACTATGTTGAATGATGGCTTGCGTGCTAATCTAGTGGTTATTTTTTGGTTCTTGTTGGTGGTGTTGTTTCCCACCTTGTTTCAGTTCCTTTTTATCTATTGGTTGTAACCATTGGATCAGGGCCCTTCCCTACTTAACTAATAAAAAATAATGAGTCTTAATGTTCAAACTCAAAATTGTAAGGTAGTGAGTTTGATGAAATATTTTTGTTCATTTTTAAATTATCAAGAGACAAATTAAACTTGATTAAGAATTGTTTAAACATGTTTTGATATAATCAATCATATGGGAAGGATTAAATGAGCAGTGAATTTGAATAAACTGATGTTCAAATGACAACCCCTGATTGAGGAAATGAATTTTTGAAGGTGGATTGAATAAAAAAAAATTGTGAATTTCTAATGGAGTCAATAAGGAAAACTTACATTTAGGGAATTTCAAAGTTAGTTTTAAATCAGTTTTCTTTTGTTAATTGGATTAGTTCATGTTTAAGTTGAAATTGTGAATTAAGGGTTATATCTTTATTTCTTTTTTCTTCTTCTAAAGAATCTTGTTTCTATCTGGAAATAGTTTCTATTTATTTAAGAGTTATAATTAAGTAGTGTTTAGAATTAGTAGTTTCAATTGATTGGTCTCATTTATTTATATATGTTTTGGGATTGGTTTCTTATTAGAGAGTTGGATTCACCTATTTGATATTTTAATGAGTTGTGCAATATTTCCATTTTATCTAAGAAGAAGATTATTTCATTATATATATATATACACTTAGTAAATAAGTTTTTAAGTAAAGTAGTTGATTCAATCACCTAAAAAGTATTTAAGAAGAATATTAGTTGGGTAGAAACACAAACTACATTAGTAGAGTACCACCTTAATTCTTTTGAAACTTTTTAGATTAAATATAATTGTTAAAAAAAGATGCAAATTGAAATAATGATGTATTTGGTGTGTTTGTTTGTACATTGCATATATGCATAATCATTCTTGGGTTGTTGGTGTGTTCAACGTGATTTCTAAACCTAAAAGATGCAAAAACAATAGAAATACAAAGGGGAAACACACACAATACTACCTCAAGATTAGCCTAAGTTAAACTTAAATAAAGAAAGATGAAACAACAAATATACCTTGTCTAAGTTGATCATCTTGGTTGGCCCTTTGATGAAGATTTGATATGCGCTCCTTGATGGAAAATACAATGAAATGTTATGTAAAGTGATCCAGGTTGGATGATGAATGCAATGAGAGATGTGGGTATTTTGATAGATGAATGCAAAATGGAAGCTTGATGAATGCAACAATGGAGGTTGAATGCAAGAATGCAAGTGCTTGAGAGTGCTAGAGCTTGGATTGTGAATACATGTTATGAAAAATGAGACAAAATCTTCCATTTTAAGAGAAGAGTATCTAGAGAATTCAATGGCTAGGATTTAGCCAACATGGACAAGATGGAGGGTTGTGGTGAGTTGAGAACTCACAAGCCTTCACATCTTTCCATGTGGAAGGGGAGGTGGAAAAAGGAAATGTGAGGTGGAAAGAGGACATGTGAGGTGGAGGTACTTACATGTACCTGAGATAAGGGGAAAATTTCCTCAAAAAGGAAGTTTTTGTCCCCATGTGGGAATGATAGTGACAAGTGAAGAATTTTAGAATTCCTTACTTATCATCATGGGGAAGAGAAAAATTGTTGGGGGAATAAATGTGAATTTTAAATTCACATGATTGGGGAGTACTTTGGGGATAAGACAAGGTCCTCATAAAAGGGGTTCTTGTCCCATGTGGTTGATGTAACCTATGAAGGAATTTAGAATTTCCCACCAACCTTCATGGCGAAGAGGGTAGCATTGAATGAATAAATGTGAATTTTTAATTCACATGGGGAAGAGGTCAAGGTCAAATAAAGAAAGTACTTATGAAAGGTTAACTTGGAGGACATACCAAATATGGTAAGAGGATTAGATTAAGGTTGTGCAAATAGGTGATTAAGAAGACTAATGAAGGATTAGAGACAAGTGGCCAAATATGGACGATCTGACACTAATCCTGATTAAGGGTGTGCACATCCTAATCATGGACTAATTAAACTAATCTAGATTACAAAAAGATTATGGAGAATGTGACAAGGGGAGAGAAAAGGGGGGATTTAAAATTGATTTAAATTCAAAAAGCTAAATGACTAAATTAAATAAATTGATATATTTATTTAATTTAGAGTGGAAAGGACGAAAGGTAAAGTATTTAATTACTAAATTAAATACTTTAGAAAACCTTAGCAAAAAGGTGAAATATTAATTAGATAAATGATTTAATTAATATTAATGGAATAGATGAATAAAGGAGACAAATTTGACCATATGGGAGTGGTCAAATTTGGATGCCTACATTTTTCCCCTCTTAATAATATTGTTAGAATAACAGTGTTTCGAAGAAAAATAAAATGCAAATGACTATATAGAGGAAGCAACTAGAAAATGATGCATCAGCATGGGAGAAGCTGTGTGAGCTGCCTGAATGGTGGGAAATGCAAGGAGATGCTCCAATCTCAGAAGGAAGTGAATATGATAGAGGAATGGAGGAAAATGGTAGGGTATACCCCCTCGAGAGGGAGGTTAGGAAAGAAAAAAGGGTCCCAAATGACTTCTCGATATGAGGAAATGGGGGGTCACATTGGATAGAGCTCAAAAAACCATGAAGATTGGATTTTGAACGAAATAAAATGGACACACAGTGTGCAAATGGCGGCCCCGGGAAGTTAGTTGATTAGTTGAATTAAAAGAGGTTTAAATAAAGGGTAAAAATACCCTTAAGTTAAAAAGGAGGGAAAGGTTATATATAGTAATTTTAGAAATTTCTATTCCTCATTTGCACACCTGGCAGTTGAGGGAGGGAGAGAGAGAGAGAGAAGAGGAGAAGAAGGAGACGAAGATGCCTAATGACTGCGATGACGACATCATCCATCGGGGGGAAGAGGTATGAAAATTCTTCCACGAGCATGCAGTTCCATGTCAGGTTAGGTTCCAAACCCTCTTTGTTATTTTAGGCATTTTTTTGTATACTTTTGAGTTTTAATGCATTTTAGAAACATGGGTTTTGGGATTGGGGTAATTTAGGAAGATGGGTTGGGGACAAAATTGCAATTTCGCCCATTGGGTAGGTAGAATTGCCTGTTAGAGGTGGGGGGAAATGGGAGGAGATTTACCCAATTAGTGGGTGAATGAGCCCAAAAAATTTAAAAAAAGGTGCTCGAAAAGGGTAGGGGGCATAAGGGAGTGGCAGATTTTCCCTAGGATCGGGCAAATTTGCCAAAAAATGCGGTTGGCAAGAGATGGGCGACCATGCCCATGACAGGGGCAATCTCTCCCTAGATAAAGGCAACCATACCTGGAAGAAGGGCAGCCCCGCCCAAGGAAGGGGTGGCCATGCTCGAGGAAGGGCGATCACACCCAGAAAAATGGCGGTCACACCCGAGGAAGGGTAGTTGTGCCCTAAACAGGGGTGGCCCTACCCAAAGAAGGGTGGTCGCACCCTGAACAAGGGCGGCTATGCCCGGGGAAGGGCAACCCCACCCCAAACAAGAGCGGCCCCACCTGCGGAAGGGTAGTCACACTTTGAACAGGGGCAGCCCTACTCAAGGAAGGGAAGCCACACTCCAAACACGGGCAGCCCCGCCCGAGGACAGGCTCGCTTGTCCATCGGGCTGGTTCGCCTGTCCACAAGGCAGGTTTGCCCATCCATTGGGCAAGACTACCCATCTGGGCGAGCTAGCCCAAGGGGCAAGAAAAAGGGGAGCGAAGAAAGAAAATAAGAAAAGAAAAAAGAAAATGGGCAGGGAATAAGATAACTTGGGAAATTTTTCAAAAAGGGGGAAAGATTAATAAGAAGATAACCCAGGGCCAGGAAATGTAAAAGAGGGAAAGATGGAGGAAAGTATAAGATGACTAACATGTTGTGTGGTGTGGATGCAGTTATTTCAAAGTCTACAGAGGCACAAGAGGCGATCAGAGGTGTTGGAGGCGATGATAGTAGCTATGAATGGAGACGATCACGAGGCATTGTTGTGAGCGGGGTTGTTGCATATGTTGGGATATTTGACTGTCAAAGCACATCAAGCAATGTTGACAGCCCTTATAGAGCGATGGAGCTCTGAGACTTTAACATTCCACCTCCTGATAGGGGAGATGACCCTCACTCTAGAGGACGTATGGAGGATTCTATGGCTACCTATAGCAGGTTGCCTAGTGAGGGCGACGAGATCAAACGATGAGGCACTAGATCAAACCATATGGGCCCTTTTTGGGTGAGAGGACTTATCGATGTAGAGGAAGGGATTGGATGTGGATAGATGTTTGACATTGGGAGTACCACCACTACCACTATACCTATGCTAATTGATTATCAACCTGCTAATACCAAATAGGAGTGGGTGCTTCTACAGCCTTAGCTACATGGATTTGATTCGACATATTGTGGAGGGGAGAGAGGGGGAGTTCACATGGGGTCCATGCATGCTAGCACAATTATCCAAAGATATACACGTTGTGTGCTATCGAGGGGGTCTCAGCATGATACAAATGACACTGTTGCAAATATGGGTCTGGGAGCACATTAGTGTGGCCAGGCTAGGAGTGGTGAAAGCAAGATTGCAAGATGCAATGCTACCAGTGGCATACTGGTATAGGGTAGAGTATGGCTAGGTGTGGCATTATCAGGGCTTCGATGACTTGGATGGATGGAGGACACTGGATGATTTGCAAGAGGAGCATATAGTGTGGATGTCATATAGGACACGACGGTTCTCCAGATGGAGGAGAGATGAGGAGAGACACAAAGGGTATATCTGGTCAGATGTTATCTAGTCAAGAGAGAGCTACGTATAGTGGAGGCACATAGGTCGGACCAGGTGACAAGACAATTTGGGCTTCTGTAGGACATTCCCCGTGGTCCAAAGAGATTCAAATGAATCTCGCAAGAGAGACCATGGGGGGGCCGATTATATCTAGGTTTATGAGAGAGCATTGGGAGATGCTGCAGCAGGTACCCTACTCAGGTAGGAGGGGGAGAGAAAATGCAAGAGTGACAGTCACATTCTCCATGTGGTATGTTTGTCGCCGACCCATACGGATTATGCCAAAGGAGCTGATTATAGAGACACTTGGCTTTGGGCCAGAGGATGAGCTAAGATTGGCATGAAAGAGGACAACAAAGGAGAGGGCAGGAAGCGGCTGAGGCAAGAGGTTAGTAGAGGAGAGGGCAGGAGGCAGCCGAGGCAGGAGGTCAGCAGAGGAGAGGGAAGGAGGAGGTTGGAGCATCAGATCATCAAGGGAGAGGACAAGGGGAGGCTGAGGCAAGAGGTCAATATAGGAGGGTGAGGAGGAAGGGGAGACAGTGGCGGAGAGCCTAGGAGGAGGTTGAGGTAGAGGAGGAGACAGATGAGGAAGAGGTGGAGGCGACGGATGAGAAAGATGAGGCAAAGGGAGAGGCAATGGATGTAGACGTTCATGATATTGCCCCATTGGCCATGGTACCACCCATACCAAAGGATCCAACAATATTGTTGAGAGGAGTTGTGGTGAGACTATGGATCACCGAGCAGAGACTGAGGGATGTAGAGGTTGTGAGGTGTAGACTAGAGGCTGAGTTGAGCATGCTACGAGCAGAGGTGGCTAGGGTGCGAGCAGAGGGACAGAGGGACTACAGGATCCTAGCAGACGAGGCATCACAATGCATGGAGGAGATATAGTTAGAGAGGGATGGCTTACAGGCCGAGGTGAGCCAACTACAAGCAGAGCTGACTCAGCTAGAGGGAGAGGTGTCCAAAGAGCATGAGGAGGTGATGGCGGCAAGATGGGAGCGAGACAAGCTAGAGGCAATGGTGACTATACTGCAGGCAAGGGGACAGCGAGAGCCCAGAGGAGTGACAGACCAGGTATTGATGAAGACCCTGGTAGAGGCAGAGAAGGACCTGGATGATTTGAGGAGATGGGTGGAGGGACTACTGAGAGATAGGATTGAGTTGAGACGGTAGGAAGCCGAGCTCTGTGACAAATTCAAGGTAGCAGATCAAATAGTGGGAGAGATGGGGTTGATGCAGGAGAGGGAGGAGGTGATGAGGACCCAGGTATAGACCATGTAGACAGAGCAGGACACAACACATACATAGGTGTAGACATTACAGGGTGAGAGGGATGTGGCAGTGGCACGGGTACAAGTTGTGGAGAGAGATATGCAGCGTAGGAACATGCACAAGTACTATAGGGCGAGGGTGGTGAGACAAGGGCGAAGGTGTAGAGATTGTAGGCAAAGGTACAAGCTATGCGGGATGAGACGGACAAGGTTATAGATTAGGTGTCTCAGATGGGAGCAGAGATTGGCTAGCTATAGCTGGCACAGGATGCATGGGAATAGGAGAGGAGATCCATATGTGGATTCTGGAAAAGGTATAGGGTGGAGTGGGATGAAGCTAGGTATTAGGCCATAGAGCGAGATGAGTACATGTGAGAGGCCAGCTATTATATGGTGGCCTACTTCATGGCAGTGAGACACAGTGGGTGCCTACCTTCATCAGAGTGGTGCCACAGATGTCAGTACCATCCCAGTCAATAGGGACACATACCCATGGATATAGTACCTATAGAGAGACCCCTCCATGCAGAGGGGGATTGCCAAACTCACCACAAAGGTCAGATGTGGGTAGCTCACAGAAGAGAGGACAGAGGATAGGTGATAGGATACCAATTTTCAACAAGTGCAGGATGAGTGTATAGTACAGAGCAATAGAGACCAGAGTTGATTTAGAGCCTTGTACTTGTACTTTATTTGGTGATTACGGATGTATATGATGGACATTATTATGGACCATGTGATGGACATTGTATTTTGATTTTTATATGATATGCGATAGCCCTTATTGACACTATGTTATGTGTATGTGATGGATGATTTATTTATGCATATGTGTATGTTTATTATTTTATGATGGATGATCATGATGATGTGATGGATGTATGTGCTTATGATGATATATATGGATGTTGATATGGATGACATGGATGATATGTATGATAGCTAATATTTGTGATGCAGGATGTAATGGATGATTTATGACTTTACATGCTATGGATATGGACCTAACGATTTGTGATGCAGGTGGTAATGTATGTAATGTGTTAATGCTATAGACTAATGTGGAAATGAAATATAATTAATCTAAACAACTTAAAATATTTATGAAATGATAATGCACATGGTAAGAAATGCAACTAATCTATAATGTGGGATGAGATGCAATTAAACACTAATAGATAAATTAAATCTAATGTGGATGTGGGTAGTAGGTTGACTTTATTTGTGATCATGCTTGCTTTAGCTTATACAAAATAAAGGTGTGTGATAGGTGAGTGATATGGCCTAATGTGAACTAAAGTGCATCATGAACATAAGGGTAAATAAGAGCTTGCATTATGATAAGGGTCAATGGTAGGTGTATTGTTGGTTTAATGGAAAGTACTTTCCCTGTAATCATTACAAAATCAAGGGAAGATGGGTGGGAACTACACCTGTCAAGAACAGTAGGTATCCTAAGAAGAATAGGAGATGGAAGGTGAATGTTTGCACAACCAAAATCATAGGTCATCGATCAAGTATGAATGCAATGCAACATAAGTGATCATGAAATGCAATCCTAATGCAATTTTCCATTCTCGGAGCACTGATTTTTGCTATAGCATAAGACACCAAGTACCAAGGTATGTAAACCAAGGAAAGTTAGTGTCTAATGTAGAAAACAAACACAATAGACAAGAGGGCTATCCCAACACCCCAAAGTCACAAAGACCTTGGTCAGGCCAGGCATTGGGATAACCACAAGCACAAAAGGATGCCCCAACGTAACACAAGACCTTAGGGATCTTGGTGGGTACTACATGGGACAACCAAGAAGACAACAACAAAACAAAAAGATCAAGATATGCCCCTATGTTAACCGATCAAAACATGCCATAATATGATAGATCATGGAAATCTTGACAAGTGATGATAAAGAGCTCAAAACATAAACAAAGGCCAAAAGTATCAAAAGATCACAATCAATTTTAAAATTTCCTTTGTCATAGGATCAAGAGGATGGATGGGATTGATGAGGTCTATTAGAAATGATATGTCATGTTGAGACCAAAGATGGATACTAAACTAAAAGATCGATATGACGTAGGAGACTCCAAAATTGATTGAATCTCATGATACAAGTGGATCTCATTTATGAAGGACCAGCTAGACAAGGGCATACTTGTGTTAGAATATGTGCCTCAATCCTTACTAACATGGAACTCCTGAAGGGAAAAGTCACTGTGACATTGTTCATGTCTAAGCGATGAACTGTTCTAAAGCTCTTGAAATGTTCTTATCACTATGACAGGGTTGATGTCTTTCCGACAACTCTATCGTTGTGACCTTGTGTGTTCGCTGTGACCTTTCGTTGTGACCTTGTGTGTTCGCTGTGACCTTTTGGCGAATGGAAATCTTCGGGCGACAGTGTGATCTTATCAGGCGTCGGGGAGACTTGGTCGAAGGGTCTATTGTCGGTATGTGGTCTCACCGACTTGGAATGTCTCACCGATAGTATCTGGCTCTATTGGTGAAACAAGGGTTTTGGTAAGATGTCTCCGCAAGTATGAAATGTCTTACCGATAACGTTCAACTATCGGGGTAACATAAAGGTCACGGGGAGATGTCTCAACGATGAAGCTAGGTCACCCCGACAGGTGTATGTCTTCGCGGTAAAAAAAGACTTCATTGAGAAGTCTTGGTGACTTGGGAAAGTCATGCCAATAGTCTTCGGTAAGACTTGGGGCGCTCGGAGAAAGGTCATAGCGAAAGACATGAGTCTTGCCAACAGTATGTGACATTCGAGGTGACATGGGATGTTCGCTATGACATCTCGGCGAAAATGGTAGACCATTCAGTGGAAGCTTTGTCTTTCGGTGTGACGTCTCACCAGACTGTGGGGTCTTGCCAATAGTAGTAAGGCTTCGGTGTAGCATGAAGTGGTTGATGGAAAGTCTTGGTGAGAATGAAGTGTCTTGCCGATAGTATAACTCATCGTTGTGACTTATGACTTCGATATGTGTCTCATCGAATAGCGATTTTCACGACGATTGGAAAACACTCGACATGATGACTCGAAGACTTCGATATGAGGTCTTGGCGAGATTGGTATGTCTTTTCGATGGTCTCTCTGAGTTCGATATGACTTATGGTTTTTGATATGAGTCTTGTTGAATGAGAATCCTCTTGCCAACTATTGGGGTCTGAAGCCAATGTCGATAGCAAATACTTTGTGGCATCGGGGAGACACTGTTAGTGTCTCAGCGATATGCCAACAAAGTTTGAATGTCGTTGATCGTGTGACCATCCTATGTGGCATTCTGCTGGACCAATCAGAGGAAGCGGTTTTCAAATAGATGACGGTTGGATTTTTGCATCAGTTGCAGCACTGGAGAAAAACTGCATGCAAGGAAAAATCTGAAAAGGCATGGAAACTTTCTTCGATGGAGCATTGGTAGATAAGGATGCACACAAGGTAAAAAATCAGAATGGGATAAGATTTAAAGGATCGATTCTGATTTGAAATGATGATGAGTGAATCGAATGGTTGGGAGAGCATTTCTGTAACTAGATGAACAGTGGTTGTAGCTACTGAGGACTGATAACCAAAGAGTTGGATCTCTACATTGTATGTAATATTTTGTTACTGTAATACAAAGAGATTCAGCTTGGTGTGGTGGGTTTTTTCCCGTAAGGGTTTCCCACGTAAATTTGTTGTTCATTGTCTTTGAGTATTTTCTCTATTTCTGAAATTCTTTCATGTGTGTCTTAATTAGATTGTAATTTGAAAAATTAAAAGCCCTGCATTGCATTCTTCCCTGTGGATTTGACATTAGGAAAGTGTTTCCGCACCTATGCTTTCCTTACAAGTGGTATCAGAGCCTGGCCAGTTGTGTTGTCCTTGTGAGTGGAGCGGCCAGTTTTGTGCCAATCCTTTCAATGGGAGTTTTGTAGAGGCCCTGACTACACCAAGATGCATGGCACACATCCCAAAGCGATGGAAATAGAGAAATTCATCGGTAGCAATTTTGAGCTGTGGAAACTCAAAAACAAGAGAGGCAGTTTGATTACAGGACGGACCAAGGGGTTCGGTGTTCAAGCCTCAAGGCATGAAGCAAGAGTATTGGGACCTAGTAGATAGAAAGTCTAAAGGGCTGATAAGGCTCTGTTTGGCAGACTCTGTTCTTTTGAACATGCATGAAGAAAAGACTGCATCTTCCTTGTGGAAAAGATTAGCATCCATTTATCAGGGCAAGTCCTTGGTGAACAAGTCGTTCTTGAGGAAGAATTTGTACTCATTAAGAATGCAGGAAGGAGGGTCTGTTGATGATCACTTAAATGCTTTCAACATGTTGATTGCTCAGTTGACATCTGTTGGTGTAAAGATTGAAGATGAAGATCATTGCATGTTGTTGCTATGTTCTCTGCCTGATTCTTGGGATCATTTGGTGATGGCTATAGGGAGTACAACATCCACATTCAAAATGGAAGATGTTGCTTCTCTGTTATTAGAAGAAATGAGAAGAAAATATTTTAAGATGGAAAAGGAGGCTCTGGCTGTCAGAGGTAGACCAAAGGAGAAAGGCAAGAAGAAGGACAAGAAGTCTAGATTGAAATCAGAAGGCAGATCAAAGTCTCCTAGCAAGAAGTCCAAGGTGAAGTGTTGGAATTGTGGGCAACCTGGTCATGTCCAAAAGGATTGCAAGGAGGAGAAAAAGAAGAAGAAGAATTCTTTTGGCAATGATTCTTCTCATAGTGATGCATACTCCATTGCAACTTTGGCTACACGGGCATCAGATGATGTCTGGCTAATTGATTCTGGAGCATCTTTCCACATGACATCTCATAGAGAATGGTTCACAAAGTATGAAGAATACAATGGTGGAAAGGTGTACTTGGCAAGTGATTCATCTTTGGAAATTGTTGGTCGGAAGAGTCGTAATCCACCCCCGATAGAAGAGGAAGGGAATTCAATGATGCATGCATATACCGTGTCCGCTCGAAACCTACTTTCCGTAGTGGTTTAACGATATTGAAGTCACGCTCTCTAGAAATGGTTTATGCGATGACTAGAGGTCGCCATGGGTGGTGCCATTAGTGCTCGAATTGGTACCTCATAAGCTGGATGCAGTAATCGTTAATGCAAATAGCAACGAAAGTCACTTATACACCACGAGAAAGAAGGAAAACATTCTCATGGAGTGTAAATGCTATAGAGTAGTTAAACTTCCAACGTAAAAGACTCATGCTCGGGCATCATAGGCCAATAATATTGGTGAGAAAGGCTTAAAAGCTTTGGAAAACAAAAACCTAGTTGAAGGGCTTGATGATTGTAACCTTGAGCTCGATTTTTGTGAACATTGTATATATGGAAAACAACATCGTGTTTCTTTTTATTCTAGTCCTCATAAATATTCTAGTGTTTTGGATTATATTCATTCTAATGTGTTTGGTCCAAGAATGTTCTTCTATCTAAATCAAGATACTATGTGTCATTTATTGATGATTATTCAAGAAGAAAATTTGTATATTTTCTGAAAAGTAAATAAGAAGTGTTCAGTCAATTTAAAGAATTTAAAAACCTTGTAGAAAATTAGACTGGTAGAAAAATAAAATGCTTAAGGACTGACAATGGTGATGAGTTTTGTTCAGATGAATTCGAAAGGTACTATACAGATCATGGAATTAAAAGACATAAGATTGCACCTTACACTCCACAACAAAATGGAGTTGTTGAAAAGTTCAACAGGACAGTAATGGAAAGAGCACGAAGTATGCTGAGCAGTGCTGGCTTGGAGGAGAAGTTATGGGCTGAAGCAATCTCTACAGCATGTTACTTGATAAATCGTTCTCCTAACTCTGCTCTTGTTGAGAAGACACCTTTGGAAGCATGGTCTGGAAAGAAGCCCTCTTTGAGACATATTCATGTCTTTGGCTATGAGGCATATGCATATGTGCCATTTGAAAAAATATCTAAATTAGAAAACAAAGTTGTAAAGTGTATCTTTATTGGCTATAGTGTTGGTATAAAAGGATACAAGCTTTGGAACCCTAAGACTGAGAAGGTTTTGTACAACAGAAGTGTTATCTTTCATGAGCTGAAGCCTTCAACATTGGATTTGCAGTCAGAGAAGAAATTAGAAAATGAGAAGGATGTAGCAGCAATTCCTCTGACACCAGATAAAGAGGAATTGAAAAATCAAAATGTACTTGATACTGAGGAGAGCTCAAGTAGTTCTGAAAGTTCTGATGAAGATGAAGAACCACCTCAGCCTCAACCTGTGAGGAGGTCAACTCGTGAAAGAAAGCAACCTGAAAGGTATGGTTTCTTTGATAGAGTCTACTTGTGCCTATGCTTTAATTTCTATGATGAACCTAGGACTATGAAAGAGGCATTTAAAATGTCTGATTCAAACTCTTGGTTGGAAGCCATGAATGAAGAAATGGCATCATTAGAAAAGAATGATACCTGGAGTTTGGTTCCATTGCCTAAAGGCAGAAAATATGTAGGCTACAAATAGATATTCAAAAAGAAAATAGGTTTGGATGGTAGTGTGGAAAAATATAAAGCAAGGCTGGTTGCAAAAGGTTATTCCCAGGTAGAGGGAATTGACTATGGAGAAATCTTTTCTCCTGTAGCTAAGCTGACATCTATTAGATTTATTTTGTCACTTGCATCAACGTATGACTTAGAGATTGAGCAAATGGATGTAAAGATAGCATTTCTTCATGGTGATCTTGAAGAAGAAATTTATATGTCCCAGCCAGAGCATTTTGTGAAAAAAGGTAAAGAAAGATTAGTTTGCAAGTTAAAGAAATCTCTGTATGGGTTAAAACAGTCTCCTAGAATGTGGTACCAAAAGTTTGACACTTTTGTCCTGTCATTGGGATTTGTAAGATCAAAATGTGATCATTGTGTATATTACAAAGCTGAAAGTGATCAAGTTCTTATTATTGCTCTCTATGTTGATGATATGTTGTTCATAGGCAATAGTAAGCTAATGATTTCTGATCTTAAGTCTCAATTGTCTACAAAGTTCGAAATGAAAGATCTTGGTACAGCAGGGTATATTCTAGGAATGTAAATAACCAGGGATAGGAAGAATAGAAAAATTTGGCTTAGTCAGAGTAAGTATATCATGACTATTCTAGAGAGATTTTGTATGACTGAGTGCAAGCAGCTAGTTGTTCCAGTTACATAGGAAATGAAGCTATCTATTTAGGATTGTCCAAAATCTTCTTCTGAGATGGAGGACATGAACAATGTACCTTATGCTAGTGTAGTTGGTAGCCTTATGTATGCAATGGTTTGTACAAGGCTAGACATTGCCCAAGCAGTGGGAGTTCTTAGTCAGTTTATGGAAAATCCTGGAAGGACACATTGGGATGTTGTGAAGAGAGTGTTTAGATATCTGAAGGGCACTTTAGACTATGCTCTGTGTTACCATGGGAACTTGGTTGAATCACAGAGGACTCTTAATATTCAAGGTTATGTGGATTTTGATTGGGAAGGGGACATTGACAACAGAAGATCCACCAGTGGATATATTTTCATGATGAATGGTGGTGCAGTGAGTTGGATGAGCAAGCGGCAGGCTGTAGTCGCTTTGTCCACTACAAAGGCAGAATACATGGCAGCCACACATGCCTATAAAGAAGAAATCTGGTTAAAACATTTTTGTTCTAACATTGGTTTTGATGCAAAAAAGATTACTATCTACTGTGACAGTCAGAGTGTTATATGTTTGGCAAAAACTCCTACTTTCCATGCTAGGACGAAACATATAGATGTACAGTATAATTTTGTACGAGATATGGTGGAGGATGGGAAGGTCTCTTTGGAGAAAGTGGATACTCTAGAGAATGTTGCAGATGCATTGACGAAGCCTATGAGCACAGACAAGTTCAGGTGGTGTGCCAGTTCGATGGGCCTCTTGGCCCATGTTTTTCAGTAGTTTGTTTATGCTCTGGAGGTGTCAGTAAGATCTTCGTCAAGTGGAAGCTTGTTAGAATATGTGCCTCAATCCTTACTGACATGGAACTCCTGAAGGGAAAGTCGCTGTGACATTGTTCATGTCTGGGCAACTAACTGTTCTGAAGCTCTTGAAATGTTCTTATCACTTTGACAGGGTTGATGTCTTGTCGACAAGTCTATCGCTGTGAACTTGTGTGTTCACTGTGACCTTTTGGTGAATGGAAATCTTCGGGCGACAGTGTGATCTTATCGGGCGTCGAGGAGACTTGGCCGAAGGGTCTATTGTTGGTATGTGGTCTCACCGATAGTATCTGGCTCTATCGGTGAAACAAGGGTTTCAGTAAGATGTCTCCGCGAGTATGAAATGTCTTACCGATAATGTTCAGCTATCAGGGTAACATAAAGGTCACAGGGAGATGTCTCAAGGATGAAGCTAGGTCACGCTGACAGGTGTATGTCTTCGTGGTAACAAAAGACTTCATTGAGAAAACTTGGTGACTTGGGTAAGTCACGTCGATAGTCTTCGATAAGACTTGGGGCACTTGGAGAAAGGTCATGGCGAAAGACATGAGTCTTGCCGACAATATGTGACATTTAGGGTGACCTAGGATGTTCGCTATGACATCTCGACAAAAATGGTAGACCATTTGGTGGAAGCTTTGTCTTTCGGTATGACGTCTCACCGAAACCATGGGGTCTTGCCAATAGTAGTAAGGCTTTGGTGTAGCATGAAGTGGTCGATGGAAATTCTTGGTGAGAACGAAGTGTCTTGCTGATAGTATAACTCATCACTGTGACTTATGACTTCGATATGTGTCTCACCGAATAGTGATTGTCATGCCGAATGGAAAACACTCGACGGCATGACTCGAAGACTTCGATATGAGGTCTTGGCGAGATCGGTATGTCTTGCCGATGGTCTCTCTGCGTTTGATATGACTTATTGTTTTCGGTATGAGTCTTGTCGAATGAGAATCCTCTTGCCGACTGTTGGGGTCTGAAGCCGATGTTGATAGCGAATACTTTGTGGCATCGGGGAGACATTGTTAGTGTCTCACCGATATGCCAACAAAGTTTGAACGTCGTTGACCATGTGACCATCCTATGTGGCATCCTACTAGACCAATCAAAGGAAGTGGTTTTCAAACAGATGACGGTTGGATTTTTGCATCAGTTAAAGCACTAGAGAAAAACTGCATGCAAGGAAAAATCTGAAAAGGCATGGAAACTTTCTTCGATGGAGCATTGGCAGATAAGGATGCACAAAAGGTAAAAAATCAGAATAGGATAAGATTTAAAGGATCGATTCTAATTTGAAGTGATGATGAGTGAATTGACTGGTTGGGAGAGCATTTCTATAACTGGATGAACAGTGGATGTAGCTACTGAGGACTGATAACCAGAGAGTTGGATCTCTGCATTGTATGTAATATTTTGTTACTGTAATACAAAGAGATACTGTAATACAAAGAGATTCAGCTTGGTGTGGTGGGTTTTTTCCCGTAAGGGTTTCCCACGTAAATTTGTTGTTCATTGTCTTTGAGTATTTGCTCTATTTCTAAAATTCTTTCATGTGTGTCTTAATTAGATTGTAATTTGAAAAATTAAAATCCTTGCATTGCATTCTTCCCTGTGGATTTGACATTAGGAAAGTGTTTCCGCACCTCTTCTTTCCTTACAAATTGACAACACGACACAAGACTGACACACCCTAAAGACCTAGGGGCTCGGGGGCTGATCAGAGATTAGCCTTGCCTATGTGAAAGCGCAGAGCCCTCGTAGTTCAAGAAAAGACCATGGATAAAAGTGGAAAGAGGATAATGGAGATGACAGATGGAAAAAAACTACTCAAATAAAGAAAAACAAATCCCTGGGGTGGATCAAATGATTGACCTTTCCTATGTGAAAGTACAAGGGCAACATAGTTCAAAAAAGATAAAAAAGACTGACATGAAAGGATGGGGTCTAAATGGAGACTGACATGATGAAGGAATCTAGATGGAAGTGAAGGATTGATAGGACGACCAGACTAACGACACAAGCTTAGATTAGGATAAAAGCTCAAGATGATGGATAGAAAATGAAGTTCGTCCAATGCTCAACCAAAATATACCAAGCGACCGAATGATGGAGGAAAATGGAGGATAGGATCGATAGGATGATAGGATATGAGATTAGGATGGGTGGAAGCATAAAATGACTAGGATGCAAGGTAGATAATGATTAATCCCTGTATGAATGGTGCCTATTACCAGGTTTTCACCAAACATACTTATCCAAGGTGCCAGCAAGGGTGGTTTTCACCATAGGATGAATTATTTCTCTTTACTATTTTTGCATTTTTCTGATTTTTTGATTTTTTTGTATTTTTATACAATTATTTACTTTTTTTGGTATTTTTTGGATTTTGCAGGATAGGATGCCCCAATTGACTTAAGTGTAGAACCTTTTCAGTTGCATGATGTTAAGGGGCTCCTCGAGGGGCTCTCCTTTAGGTGTAGCAAGTTTGTATGCCCCTAATCCATACTTTGCTATGATGACATAGGGACCAACCCAATTTGCTTCAAACTTTCCCTTCTTATCTCAGTCATGTTGAGTGCATTGATTCTCCTTGAGGACTAAATCACCAATGTTGAATTGGCGAGGATAGACCTTCTTGTTGTAGCTTCTTTTAAAATAATTTTGATATGCCTAAAGATTGTCATACAATTTCATCCATCTTTCATCAAGGAGTTCTCGTTGGTTGAGTCTTTCAACCTGAGCATCTTCATCACTAATAAGATTGTTCAAGGATATTATCAGTGATGGGATTTCTACCTCAATCGAAAATATGGCCTTGGCACCATAATTGAGAGAATACAGAGTGGCACCAGTAGGAGTGTGGATGGAAGTGTGATATTCCCAAAAGGTGGGATGGATATGAAGGTGCCAATCTCGACCAGTATTATTGACCACCTTTTTAAGGATTATGATTAGGGTTTTTTTGGTGGCTTCTGCCTATCCATTAACTTGAGGGTAATAGGGCATAGACCAATGATGTTGGATGTGGAAGGTGTCATAGAGATTTTTCATGGATTGGTTCTTGAATGGTTTTCCGTTATCGGAAATGATGGTGGACAGGATTCCATATCTGTAGAGAATATGGAAAAGGATAAACTTGGAAATCTGAGTACCTGTGATTTGTGAGAGTGGCATAGCTTCCACCCACTTGGTGAAGTACTCAGTTGTGGTGATGATAAAGGTATGGCCATCGGAGGATGGGGATATATCTTTTCAATTAGGTCAAAACCCCATTGATAGAAGGGCCATGGTGCTATAAGAGGTTGCAGATCTTGTGCAGGAGCATGTATCAAATCCACGTGTTGTTGACATGGTAGGAACTTCTTTATGAACTCACAAGAATCATGTTCCAATGTAGGCCAGTAGTATCCTTCTCTGAGAATTTTCTTAGTTAGTGCCATACCATTTGAGTGGGCCCCACAAACACCACTATGTACTTTCGTTAACGCAGTGTGAGCTTCAGTCTCATTCAAACATTGGAGGAGGGTTCCATCATACCCACGATGATAAAGTGTATCACCTACAATGGTATAACAAGATATTCGTTGGATGAAATATTTTCTTTGATTGCGTGTGAGATCGGGAGGTAGGATATTGTCATGAAGGTAAGTGTAGATATCATGGTACCATGGTGACATAGGACCTACAATGTCACACACCATCTCACTTTTCAAGATATCGTAAGCTGGGATTAAATGTTGTT
Source organism: Sequoia sempervirens (assembly GCA_007258455.2). NCBI lineage: Eukaryota > Viridiplantae > Streptophyta > Pinopsida > Cupressales > Cupressaceae > Sequoia > Sequoia sempervirens. The sequence goes on along the minus strand of VDFB02000003.1, from coordinate 47,427,182 downwards.
CAACGAGGAACTCACACTTTGTTTTGTCTTTAGGCATGTTGATTAGAGAACTAATGGTAGCCATCACATCTACTGCTTTGTTCTATACTCTCATAATCTGGTCAAACTAGATGGAAGTGAAATACATTTTGAAGTCATCAACCATGCATTTATAAGGCAACAACTTATCATATTTTGTCAGAAACTCATCGTTGACTTGTTTGGTGATTAATTGGGAATCACCAAAGACTCTTCGGTGAGTGATATGTTGTTGGATTGCAATTCTGAGGCTAGTAAGAAGAGCTTCATATTCATCTAGGTTATTTGTGCGTGTAAAAGCCAATCTTAATGAATTTGGTATATAATCCCCTTGGGGGTGACAAGCAAGATTCCTACCCCCGATCCATTATGTGTGTATGACCCGTCAAAAAAAAGTTTCCATGTGGCTGCTTCGGCTATAGTAAAGAGCCCTTTGTCAGGAAATTATGTTTCTAAAGGATGGGCATCTACCAGGGAAGCATCTACCAACTGATCAACTATCACTTGTCCTTTAATATCTTTTTGATCAACATATTCTATATCAAACTTGCTTAACAGCATGACCCACTTAGCCATGCGACCAGTCAAAGTCATTCTGGATAACAAATATTTGAGTGGATCGACCTTGGAGATAAGCTTTAGTAGGTTACTGAGAATGTACTGTCAGATTTTTTGCAAACTAAAGACCACAACTAGGCAAGCTTTTCCCATTGGAGAATAATTGAGCTCATAACCTACTAATTTCCAGCTGATGTAGTAGATTGCTCATTCCTTTGATGACTCATCATGTTGTGCTAGCAATGCCCCCAGTGCCACTGAAGTAGCAAAAATATACAATAGGAATGGCTTACTAGGACTCAGTGGCATAAGGATCGGTGGGTGAGCCAAATATTCTTTGATCTTATCAGATCCAAGTTGACACTGTTGATTCCACTTAAAGGTAGTATCCTTCTTGAGGAGATAAGTGAATTTCTGGCATTGGTTGGCTAATTGAGCTATGAACCGTCAGATGGATTGCAACTTGCCTTGAAGGCTCCTTAACTATTTGAGGTTACACAGCGGAGGCGTATCCATGATTGCCTTAACTTTTGCTGGATCAACCTCTATGCCTCTTCTAGAGACAATGAAACCCAGTAGTTTTCCTGATGTGACCCCAAAGACACATTTCTTTGGATTTAGCCTTAGCTTTAAATGTCTCTAGACATTCAAAGATCTTCTTGAGGACCACAGGATATTCTTCCCTTGTTCTTGATTTCCCTAACAGATCATCAACATAATCTTCCATTATTATGTGAATGAGATCATGGAAGATGACAGTCATGGCTCGCTAGTAGGTTGCACCCGCATTTTTAAGGCCAAAGGGCATAACATTATAATAGAAGAGGCCCCATGGTGTGGTTAAATTTGTTTTATGATGATCTTCAGGTGCAATTCTAATCTAATTTTACCTGGAGAAGCCATTCATGAGGGAAAGCATCTCATGCACTGTAGTTATATCTACTAACATGTCGATGTTCGGCAAAGGGAAATCATCTTTGGGACAAGCTTTTCTAAGGTCCCAAAAATTTGTGAAGATCCTAATATCCCTGTTTGGTTTGACGAATGGCACTATGTTGGAGATCTCATCAGAATAGTTGATAAGTCTGATGAATCTAGCTTCTAATAGCTTCTCCAACTCTTTCTTGACTAGTAAAGCCACTTGGGGGTGCATTTTTTGGAGCTTTTGCTTGACAGGTTTCGCATTAGGATGTTCGTCTAGATGATGTACTACTCAAGCAAGATCAATACCTAGCATGTATGAATATATCCATGTGAAATTGATGATTCCTTCTTTGAGAGGCTTGGTGATGCTAGAATATTCATCCTTGGATAGTGCTTTGGCTACATATGTGATTTTTGGATCCTCTTCAGATCCCAAATTTATTACTTGTGTTTCCTCGATTAGGATGGATGATTGTCCAGATAGCTGAGTTCCTACAATTGGAAGATGAACGTCCCCATCTTCTAGCGCCTCATCGAGGTTTTCACTATTAGATACACCCTTTGTTTTTACTTTTTCTAGGTCAAGAAGCACCTCAGGGAGGTTTTCGCTAGGTGATCCTTTTTTATTTTACTTCTTTTTACTTTTGTGGTTAGGAAGTTTATCCTCCCCCAATCCCATGAGGTGTACATACTGATCTACTGAAGGAAAGGTATCGATAGGTGTGCTACCATGTAGGTCCCAATCTATGAGTTCATGATGTTGAAGGGATAGGCTAATGGTGCAAATAGATAGGCATTCGAACATGGAAAGAAGGTGAGTGTGATCTAAATCATCGTATGTGTGTATGATGGACTATTCCTCTAGTATTTCTTCAAGGAGACCGTTGCTCTCATTGATATTATTAGAGGCACTAGATGATGCCATAGGACCCTTTTGTTTGGTATCATAACCCAAACCAAGATTTCACGAACACATAGAAGTGTCTATTAGTTGTCGTCTTCCTTGCTCCTCTACACCAAGACCTCCCCCTAATAATTGTGTTTCTCTGCAAACTTAGAAGGCCAAGGACAGACCTCTTGAAAGTATTCTTTCAAAGGGGGAGAGGGTTCAGGATCCTCATGATATACCCACTAGATGATGTCATCTTCTAGTGTGTCTTGTCTTAACCCAGGAGAGTGGAAAGTGGTAGGTCCCACATTTTTTGGAGCTCAAGGTATTCATCTTATCTTCTTCCTTTGGTGTTGACAAAGAAGGTTGGTCGTATGTGTGTGGTGAGGGTTGCATAGTTGTCATGTTCAAAGCTGTGTGTGCTTTTCATATTCACCACATCCCTTGTCAATGATCTGGACTTTGGTAAGGGTGGAATCGAATGCAGATGATGGAGTGGATGAAGTGGGGGCCAGTGCATTGGTAGATGACATCTGCGGTGGTCCCATTTCCACACTAGGACAATAATGAGAGTGGAGGAAAGAGGCTTCTAATGTGTGGCAATATTCAAACAGTTGAGGATCCATGTGCATGGTAACTTCTACCCCATTGAATGGGAATTTTAGACATTGATGGTATGTGGATGGAACATCTTGCATGGCATGAATCCATGGACGAATGAGGAGGAGGTTATAGGGGAGTTCCAGATCAAGAACATGACATGTAGTGTATCGCACAACTGGCCCAACCTAGATTGGAAGACATATTGTCCCTTCATAATCACACTCTGCATTATCATACGCCTTAATAGTGATGACTTGACTATTTAAATCAGCATGGGTGTATCCCACCTATTTTATAAATTTCAATGTGCAAAGGTTTAGGGAAGAACCATTATCTACCACGAACCTATTTACTTTATGATGGTTTACAAGGACCTCTAGATGGAGAGGATGGTTATGGTTGGAGTCAATGCAAGGCATGTCATTTTGGCTAAAACCTAGTTGATAGGTTGTTGAAAGGTGTCCTACCAAAACTTTAAATTGCATAGGATCCATGTCATTGGGAACTTGGGCATCCTGTAAGGCCTTATTTAATATTTCATGGTGTACGGGAGAAGACTTGAGCAAATCCAAGATGGATATCTGAGTCAAAGTCTTTCCTAGGTGATCAAGAATGTTGTATTGAGAACTCATAGGTGGCGGTTGGGTAGATATGGAGGATCCAACAACTATGATACGGGTTTGGCGGGCCGTAATGGGACATTGTGGGTCTTTTCCTTTTACAAGTATCATGGATACACGTGGTTCTACTTGTTTGATGTGCATGATAATGCCTTGATAATTAAATGGCACATTTTTGTAACTGATGTTATTGGTGTTGTTATTCTAATCATTATTATTGCTAGGTCTTGGGTTTGAGTTTGATGTGCTAGGACCTTGATTATGCTTAGGGAAAGCATTTTGATATGTCTGTAATTTAGCATTAGATGAGGGTGTTGTGTTAGCATCCACATGTATATCACCCCGATCTATGAGATCCTAGACGTATGTTTTTAAACCTTGACATTTTTTTAATGTATTCCCTTTAATCTTATGGAACTCGCAATACTCATTTTCTTTGTACCAGGCTGGTTTGGGCTTGGATTCATCAATAGGCTTGGTCACAGGATATGTGATTGGGTAGTTAGCTTGAAGGAGCTTATGGAATATGGTGCTCAAGGTTTCTCCTAGTTGAGTGAATTTATGTTTGTTATTCCCTTGGTTATTCTAATTGGATTGTTGGGGTGGAGGAGGTGTCCCTCGTGGCACTGATATGGCATGAGGATTTGACTCCTATGGAGGTGGATATCATGGATTCTGGGAAGCATTGGCTACTTGAACGTGGTTGGTGTCAATGACACCATCATTGGAAGTGTTTTTGTTTTTGTTCCAATAATGAGGCTTATCCCCAGACAACTTATCCTTATCAAAGTTAAAAATTTTGACTAACCCTTTGGCAATAAGGGCTCTCTCAAGAATAGGACCTTTCTCCACTATTTTCAAAAAAGGTCATGATGCAATGAAGTCTGAAATTGCGGGCCATATCAAGATGACAGTTTTCGATGAACAAGGTGACCATGCCTTTTTCTCTTAGAGGGGATTTCATACGACTGGATAAAGCTCACCATCTTTGAAAATAGCTTGCAAAGGTTTCTCCCTCACGCTTCTTTTCCTTCAGGAGATCTAATGTATCAATATCCTTCTCTCGATAAAAGGAGAAGTGGTAGAAAAACTCGTCTGAAAGTTGTGCAAAGGAATTGATAGATCCCTTTTCAAGACCCATAAACTAGTAAAGGGCTATCCCCTATAAACTCCTAGGAAACAATCTCATGAGGTAATTGTCATTATGCATGACTTCTTGACAGTGGGCATAAAACTCTTCAAGGTGAGCTTTGGGGTCTTTTGTTCCTTTGTATTTATCAAATTTTGGCATTTCAAAATACTTAAAGAAAGGAACCAATGAGATTGAAGGATCAAACGGATAGGGACAAATATCTTCAAATTTAAACAATTTCTTGTCGGTCCTTGCTTTCAAGTCCTCCAATGCAACTTTGACTTCTTCTAGATCTTTATTGATAGGCACTACGGGAGTCAGATTGGATAGATTAAGCTGATTGTATGGAAGATATTGCTGATGTGACGAGGATGGTGCCGAAGCAGTTGGATCATATGTGGGATGACATGTATATGGACGTGTTTGTTGGTATTGATTGGCATGAGGAGATTGTGCTTGCGGATTGACATAAGGTGGATAGGAGGATGATGGATTCTGGTAGTAAGAGGTGGAAGCCACTTTTTGATAGAGTGGTTGTTGTTGATAATATGAAGTGGATGAAGTACCTTGCTGATATTGCATAGGAGCTTGATAGTATGCTGATGTGGAAGCTCCTTGTTGATATGGTAGCGGTTGTCGATAGTAGGATGTGGATGAAGCACCTTGTTGGTATGAAGGTTGTTGATGAGTGTAGTATGGATGGGATTGGTGATTATACACAACATTGGGTTGTTGTGTAGTATACGAAGGTGGTTGTGGATTAGACATTTGTTGATAGGGATTCAAGTGTGATGGTGGGGGATTGGTGTAAAGTGGTAGTTGGTTCCATGGTGGATTCTAAGAGGCTGCATGGATATTTGGATTAGGATTAGATGTAGCAGCATAAGCAGTGTATGTTCTTGATGGATGGTAAAGATATTGTGTGAGGGGGTTACATTGCATTTGCATAGGAATGTGCATATGTTGGGGTGGTTGTTGTTGTGGTGGATGTTGATAAGATGGATGAGATGGGATGTTATGCTATTGTGGGATTGTTGTAGAGGCACTATGGGGCGGTTGCGGAGGTTGTGATGTAGCTTGCGTCACTTGGTGTCGGGGTTTTGTAGGAGCAGTAGTATGTTGCTGATGAATTGGAATGTTTTGTTGTGGAACTGTAACACTCTACTGGGGGATTGTGACGTTTTGCTACAGAGATTTCTAATGGGGCGGAGGTTGTTGATGAGGTGGTTGAGATGAGATAGTAGCGACAATAGCATGTTGTGGCGATGCTTGCGATGGAATAATAGTGTGTTGCAGCAGTGCTTGCAATGCAGTGGAGTGATGAGGATTAATGGGAGGCTACTGGAATGCAGGGATGTTACCTTGAGGTAGCAGTGGTAGATTGCTAGTAGGTACAGGTCCTGGAGGTGGCATCAATGCAAGGATAGGAGTGCCCCCAGTGTTGACAGGTGGTTAACCAGGATGCTGAGGCAGAAGTGGTGGAGAAAATGAAATGTTTTGTAGCATGCCATAGGCATAAGGGTCATTAGGATCAGGTGTAGTTATAGAGGCTATAGCTGGGAGGTGAGGATGACTTATGACTTGATGTATCATAGGATATTTGAACTCAGGGTGAAACCATTTTTTTATAGGTGCACCTTCGAGGACATACGGATTTCTTGGAACATTATGCAAAGTATGTGGATCTTGAGGTGCAGGAAGAGACTAGGTGTTGGTATACTATGACATATCAAAATCGGGTGGTGGTTTGACTCCTTGCATGATCAGAGTAGTGAGAATCTTATCCCCATGCTCATTGACGAGGTGATTCATCATCTAAAAGTTAGTGGGATTGCTTAGGTAGTCATCAATTGTAGCTTCTAGTTGATTGACCATGTTCTTGTCTTCGGGAAATGAGGTGTTTTGGATGTTAGTATTGGATTGTGACAAAGCACCGTTATTGGGATCTTAAGGGACATTTGGAACGTTGTTGGGATCTTGAGGGATATTCATGTGGGAACCCCGGGCTTGTTGTTCTACCATTTGTTTCTTTGCTTCTGATCAGGCCTAAATGGGCATGAAAGTGCAAGACTACCAAGTGAACTAAGATGCAGTTAAACTCTAAGATGCAATGCAGGGATGTCCTAAGAGATCATTGAAGGATTGATTTGATTGGATGAGGGATCAGTTGATTGGATGATTAGATAAGGGTGTGATTGGATTGGATTGATTGATGAAACGATTGACAATATTGGATGTTGGATGAGATAAGACAATGAAAGGGATTCTAAACGAAGTTAAGAAATCACCCTAGGTGACTTAAGGCGCTAATTGATCAGGTTAAGGATAGATAGATGATTACAGCACCGAATTCAACTTGAGATGGAAGTGGATTGATTGAGCCGAAGAGGATGACTGACTTAGGATAGATGACGATCCTAAACATATATTGAAGGATAACGATCGATTTCAGACACCTACACCAATTTAGATAATAATTTCAAACAAAGTTCAGGGGATTTGGATTGAGAGAGCGATGATGGATATGTAACATAAAGATGATTAAGGATATACCTAGATGACCTTTGGAGAATGCAGATGGATTGAAATGTAGATTACGAGTGAATGATAGATGTGAATGGCTTAGAAAGCAACAAGTTTTTTGGGAGCCCAATAGAGTAACTTTCTGGGCAAAGATGAGACCCGCCTAACAGGTGCAAGGTCGCCCAACTAAGGTACAAGATCGCCACACTATGGTGTAGGGTCACCCAATTTGGGGCAGGGACCCTGTGATGCAAGGTCTCTCAACTTAGGGCGGAGTTGCCCAACTGGGATGCAAGGTCACCTAACTTGGATGCAAGGTCACCCAACTAGGGTGCGAGATTTCCTAACTTGCATGCAAGGTCACCCAACTCAAGTGCAAGATTGCCCAAGTCAAGTGCAAGGTCGCCCAAGTCAAGTGCAAGGTCACCCAACTAGTTTATGGACTTGTCTAAATCTGAAAACAAACAAACAGATCCTCCTAACGGGAAAACGGGCTCACCTAACAAGGAAATAGACCCAACGAATGAGGAAACTAACTTGCTAAATGGGAAAATAGACATTTGGAATGAGCAAACGAACTCTCGGAATGGGCAAACAGACTATCAAAATGAGCAAATGGACTATCGGAACAGGGAAATGGATGATCGAAACAAGGAAACGGATGATCGAAAGGGGAAATGAACTATCGAAATGGGGAAACAGATGATCAGAATGGGGAAACAGATGATCAGAACGGGGAAACGGATGATCAAAACAAGGAGACAGACTATCGGAATGGGGGAATGGATGATTAGAATGGGGAAACAGATGATCAGATTAACTGAACGGAAGGTGGGTCTAGCTGTTTAGAGTGCAAAATCGCCCAACTATGAGGTAGGGTCACCTAACTCAGAGGAAAAATCACCCTTTTTTCTGAAACAGGGGAATGTGTTGGGTTGTTTGACTAACAAAATGACTCAAACAAAGGGTAGAATCGCCCCTCTAGAGGTTAGGTTCACCTATCTTAGAGGTAGAATCGCCCCTCTTAGAGGCAGGCTCACCTAACTAGTGAAGGATGGGAAATTTTGACAGGAACAAACTATGAAATGACTTAGACAGAAGGTAGGGTCACCCCTGTGGACAGTAGGGTTGCCCCTATAGGAGGAAGAATTGCCCCTGTTAAGGGCAAGGTCGCCCCTGTTAGTTGACCTAGACTTAACTTGGATAAAAATGGCTATGGCAAAAGACAAAAAACATAGCAAACACCAAGCAGAAGGTAAAGGCTAACTCGAGTAATAAGACATGCACTGGTTTTGCACAGAAAAGATAGTTCAAGCAACACAATCCTAAGATTAGTTAGATGGGTATGGCCAACACGATCCTCTAACTAGGCTAAACAAGGAAACTAGGGAGTCCTTGATATATGCACAGTACGTGAGGCACAACAGTGAACACCAGCCCATCACAGGCATAAGTCAAAAGCCTTAACAAGGTATTGGAAACTTGAACCAACTCTTCACATCTTATATACGTATCACCCTAGCTTCGACGCTCCACCAGACACGACGTGACTAGATTGGGGTACAAATTTGGCTCTCCCCCCTTTATATACCCTGCTAGTAAACGTGGTTGGGATTTTCCCTTGGGGTGATGAAATCCCCAAGCAGGTCTCGATAAAAGAAGACACTAAACATTTTCAGCTAGTCCCTAGGCTCACATGAAGTGTAAGGGGAAAGCTTGAACAATCTAGTGCCTCCTAGGTAACACAAAAGACTAAGTGAGCTATGATTTCTCTTCACCCAGGATCGCCAAATAGTGTAAGGTGATTGGATATGTCAATAGCTCACCTTCAAAAATAGTAACCAATGTATTGACTCCCCCTAATTAAACTATGTGCCTAACTAGTATGAAAACAAAAAACAAACAAGCTAACTAAGAGTCTTGGTCGGCTCATCCTACAACAATTATATTAGTAGTTTAACCTCTAGTCTTGGGAAAATGTGAAATGGTTGCACAAACATTAGTTAAAACAAGCACATTCACCAACAAAATAGGTTAGGGGGTCAGTACTAAGAAAAACAACAAGAAACAAACTTTGGAAATGAAATTTTAAGCCATTGTTTACCTTAGAGCCACCTCTGTCTAGGGAAAAATGCCCCTATTGATAGCAAAGCCACCCCTCTTAGAGGTAGGGTCCCTCCTGTCAGTAGCAAGATTGTCTATTATGGGGCAGGGTCGCCTATTTGTAGGAAGCAGGGTCATCCAACTCAGTAGCAAGGTTGCCTATTCAGAAAATAGAGGGCAGAATTGCCCCTATTTCACAGATGGGCAATTCTCCAAGCACAAAATCACCTCTGTTAAGGGTAAGGTTTCCCATGTTGAGGGCAAGGTCACCCCTATCAGTTGCAGAATCACCTCTATGTAACCTATACCTACAAAATTTCAAACAACATAAAACGTGAAAGTACTAGACCCATTTGTGGGTCCCACTGGGCGTGCTAGAAATGTGTGCAGCATGATTTCTAAACCTAACAAATGCAAAAACAATAGAAATGCAAAGGGGAAACACACACAACACCACCTTCAGATTAGCCTAAGTTGAACTTAAACAATTAAAGATGAAACAAAAAATATACCTTGTCTAAGTTGATCTTCTTGGTTGGCCCTTTGATGAAGATTTGATGTGTGCTCCTTGATGGAAAATACAATGAAATGATATGCAAAGTAATCTAGGTTTGATGATGAATGCAATGAGAGATGTGGGTATTTTGATAGATAAATGCAAAATGGAAGATTGATGAATGCAACAATGGAGGTTGAATGCAAGAATGCAAGTGCTTGAGAGTGCTAGAGCTTGAATTGTGAATGCATGTTATGAAAAATGAGACAAATCTTACATTTTAAGAGAAGAGTCTCTAGAGAATTCAATGGCTAGGATTTAGCCAACATCATGGACAAGATGGAGGGTTGTGGTGAGTTGAGAACTCACAAGCCCTCACATCTTTCCATGTGGAAGGGGAGGTGGCAAAAGGACATGTGAGATGGAAAGAGGACATGTGAGGTGGAGGTACTTGCATGTACCTTGGGATTAGAGGAAGATTTCCTCAAAAAGGAAGGTCTTGTCCCCATGTGGGAATGATAGTGACAAGTGAGAAATTTAAGAATTCCTTACTTATCATCATGGGGAAGAGAGAAGTTGTTGGGGGAATAAATGTGAAATTTAAATTCACATGATTGGGGAGTACCTTGGGGATAAGACAAGATCCTTATAAAGGGGGTCCTTGTCCCATGTGACTAATGTGACCTATGAAGGAATTTAGAATTTCCCAACAACCTTCATGGGGAAGAGGGTAGCATTGAATGAATAAATGTCAATTTTTAATTCACATGGAGAAGAGGCCAAGGCCAAATAAAGAAAGTACTTATAAAAGGTTGACTTGGAGGACATATCAAAGATGGCAAGAGGATTAGATTAAGGCTGTGCAAATAGGTGATTAAGAAGACTAATGAATGATTAGAGACAAGTGGCCAAATATGGACAATGTGACACTAATCCTAATTAAGGGTGTGCACATCCTAATCATGGATTAATTAAACCAATCTAGATTAGAAAAATATTATGGAGGATCTGACAAGGGGAGAGAAAAGGGAGAATTTAAAATTGATTTAAATTCAAAAAGTTAAATGACTAAATTAAATAAATTGATATATTTATTTAATTTAGAGAGGAAATGATGAAAGGTAAAGTATTTAATTATCAAATTAAATATTTTAGAAACGTTAGGCAAAAGGTGAAATATTAATTAGATAAATGATTTAATTAATATTAATGAAATAGATGAATAAAGGAGACGGATTTGACCATATGGGAGTGGCCAAATTTGGATGCCTACAGTTGGATTGATGGTCCAATAGTGTTGAGCATTACTTGTGATAATTTGATAGTTTAGTTTTCATTTGGTATCTTCTTGTATGTTCATGCTAATGAGATTAGTTTAAGAACTTTTTAATGTATTGATTTCATCTCTAATGATTAGGAATTAAATAGGTAACTTGGAACGGTAAGTTAAATTTAAATTGATTCACCACCTTCGATGCATGTGTCTCTAGTATTTGAAATTATTAGTGGATTATAAAATTTTAACTCAACTTTTAATAATGTGGGAAAAAATTGAATCCAATCTTAAGTCTATTTGAATTTTGGATTGTCCATCACTAATGACTTTATATGCATTAATTGATTTTATATTCTAATTTAATGGGATAGAGAAATAATTAAGTATCAACTACATATTTTGGGATTAAGATCACCAAACTTGTTGTTGAATGAAATCTTTCTAAAAATTTGAACAATTTTCATTAAGTGCTACATTTGAATATGGTGTTTCTTTATTTTCCTTATTTCATGGATAACATACCTATATAGAGTTCTTATTGCTTGATTAACATGATTTTTAGTGCTATTGATTAAGAAGATGTCAAAAAGAGTAATGGGCACCATATCAATTGATGATGTTGTTGTTGTGATTTTCAATCACAATAATATCTTCATTAGTTGGGAATTTATGTGATATGAATATTAGCAATACTAACTTTATGGGTAACATTAATATTGCATTGTTAGTTAGTGGTGAAATCTATAGTTGGCTAAGTAGGAATAATAGTATATTTATATGTTGCTATGAATCATGATGTTAAGTAAGTTTAGAGTTATATATGAAGGGTAATATTGAATATAGATATGTGGATGCCATTAATATTTAACTTTGTACTTATGAGAAGGGTCATGAGTAATAAATATTAGTATTGAGTGTTAAAGGTAAGATTATTATGCTTATTACTTATCAAGAAATTAGTAGTGTCGATGCTAGTAATATTACTAGATTTAGATGTGAGAAGGGGGTGATAAGACTAAAGGTAGATATGATACTGATATAAATGTTATCAATTGTTGTGATTAGGAGGTATTTAATATTCATCTTCTTATTGGTGTGTGGCTATGTTTCTTGTATGTTTGATGTCTATCAGTGTTTACAGGTGGTTATTCAAAAAAAAATATTATAGTTGTGTATTGTTTCTAGGTGGAAAAAAATTTGGGCATAACATTTGGTATCAGAGCGGGGTTCCAATACTAGAAACTTTGGGGTTACTTTTTTTTGCTTAGAGTCCTAATTGTGTGTAATGTCTTATTATTGAGTAAAGTTGTTTGTGGATATTGTAGAGGGAAGTAATTAAGTGACCTTGTCCTTAGTCTTGCAATAAAAGGTTAAAAGTAGAATGTTAATTATAACTTGTTCAAAAACACCTAAAATTATATTCTCTCGTCCTTTGAATTCAAATGTCTTAGATTCTTAACAAGCTTGTTGTGATCATTGTATCATTGTCCATGTTAGGAGCAAGTTGTTTTAATTAGGAAGGAAATTTCTTTGAATCATTTAAGCTTATGAAAAGTTTGATTTGAAGTATCTTTGATGTTAATTCTAATTTTTCATTTCTAATGTTCTCTTTATTTATATTCTTGGTTGAACATAGTTATGCCCGAATTCATATAATACTAATTAGAAAAGGGATAAGATTATACTTGAACAAAAAATATTTATATGAAATTGATTTTGGCTTTAAAAGAATAAATGGTCTTGTCTATGGGAAATTTCATTCTTGAGATAGTAAATAAAGTTATTTATGTTCATCACTTTAACTTGTTCATATTAGATAGAGTCACCTCCCACGGTGTTTTCCAACCTGCAATTATTCAGAGTTTTAATGGTTGTTGAAAAACAATGGGTGTTTATAAAATAGTGTCTTTCATTGCATTCCTACTACCTAATTAAAAAAAGATTTTCAAGACATTCCTGCCCGTGCTCTCCACCATGTAACTCTGAATGTACATAATGAAATAAATGGAAAACCACATTGTGTTTTCCAACTTGCAAATTATATTCTATATTTATTTTTAAATCATATGAGGAAATTGAATTGCAATTTTTTTGTGTAAGTAAGAGTTGCTATAAATTGTGAAGGTGAATGAACTTTAGTACATTCTTATTTTCTATAAGCCTTAAGGTTTTCATTAGAAGCATGTTGTCTATAAATAATTGCATGTTGGAAAATAGTATGTGTTATGAAACTTGTAACCAAATACCGTTCTCAGCTTTGAGAGTGTCTTTTTTATTAGAGAATGTAAATGTTTTGTTTTTAATAAGTTGTTTACAAAATTTGTCTACCTTTTCACATAGGACTCTCATGTCTCCATCCAACTGATTCTCTTTTATACATTGACATCCTATTTTTCCTTTTTTCATGTTATGTATGTTTCTATGTATGTTTTTGTGCGTGTTTTTATGCATTTTTGTATGTACATAGTTGTGTTTTGTTGGTAGATTAGCTGCTAATTTTTAGTAAATCAAGGTGATCACCAAGTCTTTTGTTGACTTGTTAACCTTTATTCTTGCAATAATCTGTATTTTTTTAGTCATTTGTACAAGTAATGGTTCAATTTACAATATCATTGAACAATGGTGACAATACTGATATGTCATTTAGATGTTCATTGACAAACACAAGATATAAATAGAAGTTTGATAGTGGTATGTGGTATCCTTATTGTCTATCTTTTATGCCCTTATTGATTATTGCAAGTTATGGCCTCTTTCATATGTTAGGAGAGATGAGTTTTTTATATATCTGAATGAACGTTCAGTGCTTCACAGTTCCTACAGAATGGCAAATATAATTGCTGATATATATTACTGTGTTAGAGATAGGTTAAATTAGAAATTGAATTCCCATTGTACAGTTTAATATGTTTGTTTATTGTCTGTGCAAGCTGGCATTTTGTACTCACCACAACATATAATCCTATATTGGTGAAATTAGGAATAAAAAGAATTCTTTGTAGCACCAAATGTTTTTAATTTTCCAATTTAATCTATCGCTAACACTTGTCTTCCTTCCAAGTGGTTGATATATTTAAGGAAACAAAATTGAATAAAACAAGGGTAGGTGGATTGAGAAGGACGCTTTAGGAGACGTGAAGCTTCTGCACTAAATACAGGTGATTCTAGTTGTCATAGCTTGAATTGCAAGTGTATTGGTTAGTTAAATTTTCAAAATTTATTTTCCATTAAGAAGTTATGATTTTTTTATAGATGAGATGCTTACGGTGGCGAATGCAAAGAATTTCCAATTTTATTTTATTTTAAATGTTACATTATTGTGTGCCTATTACATCCCAAAATTTTACATGAAGGATGTTTCCTCCTTGAAGTGTGAGTGTTACATGGGAAATGCTCAAAACAATAGTGAACAATGATACTGCATCCTTTTAATTATCCCTTTACACAAAAAACACATAAAGAGCTCTACATTTCAAATGAAAACCCTTTACGAAAGGAAAACCCTTTATTTTCTCATTGTTGAAAACTTATTTTGTTAATGAATATGGCATATATAGAAATGGAATATTTGCATACCTGCTAGCTAGCTGTTGCGCCTGTTGAATGCATTTAGGTAGTGTAGACCCTTGACTCTCATTCGACCTCCAAACGCGAACACTTGCAACTCCATTATGTTGCTCGCGCTCCCCAAAAAACTACAAAATGAAATGTGGAAAATGGCGACGTTTAGCAACATGGACACAACTAAAATGTAGACAAAACACACCTATGTACATTAAAAAACGCATAAAAACATACTTTGGTTTGACCACCTACAACTCCATTCCGTCGTCTACGCGTCCCTCCCCAACAAACTACAAAACGAAATGTGGAAAATGGCAATGTTTAGTGCATTTTGTCTATTGCTTTTGACTTTCCCGTCGGTCGCATGTCTTTTTTTGGCGACGGACACGTGATGACACACGGCTAACTGTCTGTCAAGTCTTTCCGTCGATGCGTTTTGTTCAGCGCATGGGATGGGGGATGGGGGGTATGATATAATGTTACATACATAGGTGTGTTTTGTCTACACTTTAACTTTTTCCTATTTTGAATGTGATTTATTATATAATATATTCAAAAAAATTATAGTATTCTATCATCATTGAATATCTTTATCAATATTAATAAACTAAAATTTCATAAAAATTCCTTACTTCTTAAAATCTCTTAAATTATCATGCACACCATCAAAATACAAATATTTATGACACTTAATAAATACAAATGTACATTGCTTACATCATAAGACAATAAATATTTGTACTTTAGTTGGTATAATTTTTTCACAATCCATTTTGAATGATAAAATTAATTCTAAATTTGCTCTTATATTTTTCTGATTGAGAAAAACAAACAAACAGACAACAAATGAAAAAACAACTTTATTATTGGTACTTATATTTCATTAAATAGCATATTTAAATGCTATTGGATTAATGGTTCCCTTTCATATAACTACCCAAAGCAATTCTCAACATATTAAGTAGGTTACTTTTTTCTCTTGTACAACTACCCAAAGGCAATTCTCAACAACGAATCTTCTTCCGGAAGCTTCCAGTAAAATCTTCTACACCAAGCCATACAAATGAATAGAAGGTAAAGACTTTAGTCAAACTATCGTTTTAAACCGGCACCTCCATAACAACAAAGACCGCCAAGCCCCAATTGCCAATGACGTATACTTGATCATCAACCCACCCACCTACAACCCTGCCTCCACACAGATCTGTCTCTTGTCCCTTCCTGCACTCCTATTTATTACATGCTCACTGCATTTACTCTGCTCTTTTGTTCTTGGTAGGCGCTTAGTTATAAAACGTTTTTTAGACTTGCACACTAACAACACAAGCAGGAGGAAGAATCATGTGTCTATTATTGTCTTCTTTGTTGGGTTTAGATGGATTTGGGGGCCCAAAGACCAAGGTTCGAAACCTCACAGACAAGCCCTTGTATGTGCAAATTCGTGTGGGTGCCATTCTGAGGAAGGCCTACAGAGTGAAGCCTGGATGCAGCAAAACCCTGAGCTGCAGCAACATCTGCACCAAGTATTCTCCACAAGGCCACAGCACTTTTTATTATGATGGAAGCTGCGAACCCTATGTGTGGATTCACACAACTTTTGGTGCCTGGTCTAGTGCTAAACAGCAGTATGTGAGCCTCTCTGACTTGGAGGCTTGCAGAGTGCTCAGCATTTGCCAAGACTCTATGAAAGCAGCTCTTTCTGTAATCAGGACATACAGATGAAAGACATGTTCACTCATACTGTTTATTCAGTGGATGGAGGATTCTCTTTTAAAGGTTTTCGGTTGAGCTATCGAAATAATTTTTGTTCTGCTAATGTTGCTTTTATGTTATGATTTTCAAGGGATGGAGATGTACAGTGTCCATCAGTTTTCTGTGTCTTTGTGAAAGGATTTTGGCATCCACTTAATATATATGCTGTTGTATATGTCTGATGGGCTTTTAATAGTAAAAAAGCTTGCTTATCAGTTGATTTTTATACACAGTACTTGATTGATGCATTGCTCAACTTCTGGTTATGGAGTAGATTACATGAGTCTCTTTTGAAACAAATTGATTAGCTCAGATAATATACACTTGCAGGTTACTTAATCTGTCTCATTTATGTTTAGCCTTTGCATTTATCTATCCAATGTTGACCCATGAGACACTGGCTTGGATTCTAAGAAGACTTCTACGGCACACTAACTTTTTTCGAATGCTCTCCGAGAATCTCTGCTAAACACAGTTAAAAAAATAATAAAGAAAATGTAAAAGTGAGGAATCTCCATAAACAATGGTTCATGAATGTTCTCAAATGGAAAAGGAACTATGGCTGGTTTATCAGTTTGGAATGAAGTTTGCATATTATTGTGTCCTTTGTGTTATATTTGATCTCTAATTACTACTTTACTTAATTTCAATTAATAAATTTGAATTGCCTTTCTAATCTTTTCATTATTAGTTTTGAAATTCTCATCAACAATTTTCTTTCAGTCAAAATTGTTTTTCATTTAGTTCAATTTGAACACTATGAAACAAAGTTATCATCATTTGAAAGAGCCAGTACTTAAATTTGTGAACTTATAATGATCACATGAATTTTCGTAAAACCTCCATTTTGAAATAGCTTGAGGAGTATACGACTGCCGCCAAAGCAATTTCGTGCGGCCATTAATGCCTGTGACGACTGTGCAGCGCGATGAGATTGGCGAGCTTAGAACGCATTTAAGCCACTCCTCGAACTGACGGGACACGTGGGCAAAAGACTCCAAAGCTTTTAAAAGTCAGTTTTATGTGTATTTTTTAAACTCATCACGTGAAAGTAGATTTTCTAAACCATTCCCTAAAAAGTCTTTCATTTGCGAATGCTCCGTGGGACATATATAAAAAGTAGGTCCCTCCCTCTTCCTAGAAGGTGGTCGTATATATATAAAGAGTAGGCCCCTCCCTCTTCTTAGAAAGGTGGTCGTATGTATGTATGTGGGTTTAAAAGCTGTTTTGGTGAAAAATATTTTTATCTCCTGTCCTCGTCATATGGGATTGTATAAAACTTTACATTGTTTTCATATGGTGAGCCCTCAAGGGTTGCAAGTTAATTGTCAAGATGTTTTAACTGTTTATTTTTTAATGTTGATGTTGTAGTGAAGTTATTTTTGGTAATAATGTTTTCTATTCTTTATATTTTCAATTTGTTTTCAATAGCTAATCCTCATTTTTAGATCTTTTTGAGCACCTTTTTCATTCATTGGTAATTGTTTTAGTGCATTTTTTTAAAAGTGTCTAATTTTTCAAGTAAAATTAAGATCTAACATAATATATACATATATATTCTTTTGTAAACACAAATTTATTTTTGCTTATTTTTATTATTGGAAGGTGAAAATTATTTGTTGTTATTCTAACTAGCAACATGGTTGCTAATCTAGCTGAGAAATTTGTTGAACTTTTTAGCATGTTCTCCACATTAACTAACAAGGTCAATCATATCTCTATTACAAGGCTTTCCACTCTAGATTCATCATATTCAACGACCAAATGTGAGGTCAAGATATATGATGGATCCTAAGATCTTGAAGTGCTTTATAGTTGGATTCTTCATATGAAGACTTGGTTCAAGTAAAACCAAGATCATGATGTCAATAAGTACCCTTTGAAAAAATAAAGCTCTCTAGTGTCACTAAGGTCTTGGTCACTAAATGCCAACCCACTTAGAGTCCTACTAACAAATAGGATCAACTTATCACAATTTTGAAGGAGACATTTTATCCTTCCAACCATGACTAGGGTTTGCATATAAAATAGCTTTGTTTGTGAAAGGATGTCAAATGTCAACATATGATTACATCTACCAATTCAACTAACTATGATATTACTCTAAGTGCTAGATCTGGCTTTCTCTCTTTCTCTAAAGGTCAAAAACATATTATAGGAACACTTATTTTGGGAGTTGAAGTATACTCGCCTTGAGACAATTGACGTTGTATTCAATCAAACATATTTGGCATAAGAGAAAATTAATTTCTAATCCAAAGTGTATCAACCTTCATTTTCTCCTGATAGTTCCAAATCATGCACTCCTCACTTGCAATAGTCTTCAAGAGAGGAAAATTCTTTCTCTTCTCCTAATTCTCATTTACCTTCTTTTGATGCCAAGAAATTAGGTAAATTTTGTGATTATTGTAAGAAAGGGGGACAATAAATCTGATTGTTTTAGGTTAAAGAAAAAGACATTAATTGTATAATATTTTGATGAGCAAACACTAGTCATTCATGTCAAGACTTTTGGTGACTAAAACTTATGTTGAGTTGAAAGGGTAAGTGAATAATGTCACTTTGATGAACTATCATCCTACTTCAAGGAATTGTGATAGTTTATTTGTCACTTATGCCTACCTAGCACATGATTTTTAGTAGATCATATCATTTCCAATGGATCCTAGAAGAATGTGATTGTGAGATCCATTGTCAATAAAATATGTTTACCAATGGACCCACATCCTCATCCATATGTTCTTGGATGGAAGGATAAAATTTCATCTACATTAGTCACACATATATACATTCTCTATATTTTTCTTTTGATCCTAATTTTATTGGAAAAGTCACTTGCGATGTGATTGACATGAATAGTTAAAGCATTAACCTATTATTTGGTATCCCATATTAGTGTCATAGGAAAGCTCATTATGATGCCTTTAACAAGACACATACACACTACAACACAAAATATAAAAACATATCATCAATTGGTTGTAGAGAATCTTGTACACCTAAGAGTTAATATATATTTGTTAATCTTATTTTTATGTTGCTTTTAGTATATAGTGTTAGGTTTGGCATAATGGCTTGTTGTTGTGGCTGCAAGGGTTGATGTGGTTGTTGGTAATTCATGTTTTGGTTTTGCCATTGCTAGCATCTTTGCCAATTGGGTTGCCATTGGTTTTGTTGGGGTGGCCATTGGGAATTATATACTTAGATCCTTGGTAATTTTGTGATGGACGCATATTTTGTTGTTGTTGGTTCCAATTTGTTTGAGGAATTTTCCATTGCTGTTTTTGCAAATTGTCCCAAGACTAGGTATTCCAATTAGGAAAATTTGAATTGTTACTAGGAAATGACATGTTATAATTCAAAGGATCTTGCTAGGGCATACCTTGTCTTGGTTGCCATGGTTTCCTTTGAGCTATGTAAAATACCTATCCATCTTCTCCTTCCAATGCATGAAAGTCTGATGTCCCCTCGGAGATACTTGCCACCTTCTTGCATTTATCATTAGTCCCTCTTTGTCTACAATGTGGGCAATATTCTGTAAGAGTTGCTTCTGCCTCCTCTTGCTTCTTTTTGATATAGAGGGTATCTAGCTGTGTAGCTAGATGGCTGATAATATCCTCCTTCATATTGGACAACATGTTACTCAATTCAACTCTCAAGACTATTGGATGGTTTGTTGATAGAAGGTGCCCTATCTCCTCTAACTTTCTTTGTGAAAGACCTTGAATAGTTCTTGCATGCCTTGCAAATCTCCTCAAATGGTGCTTGAGGGATGTCTCTTGCCCCAATGAGGTTAAGTGCATCCATGCAATTCTTATTAATCCCCCTTAAGAATATCAATTTTAAAGACTCATTAGAGAGTCTATTTTGGTGGGATTTCTTAAGGAAAAACTGAAACCTTTCTATGTAGTCTTCCAAAGATTCATCCTCCTTTTCTGATATCCTAAAGATGTCATCTTTCTTTTTGTCAATTCCTCTACATTAGTTCTAGTACTTCTCTAGGAATTTTGTCTTCATAGAATTCCAATTAGAAACAACATCTCTTCCTAAACCCATAAACCATCTCAGAGTAACATCCTTTAGGGTTTTTGGAAATAGTTTGAGCCTGTGTGCATCTGTAGTATAATCATAACTTTTACATAACACATCAAACTCAAATAGGAATGTATCTAGGTCCTTTGTGACTAACCCAAAAAAAGATGGGTAATGTTGAAGGAGGTATGTTCTTCAATGTAGTTGCTCTCTCTCGGTTGGCAATGGGGAACTCAAAGGTTACATGCTCTAGTGGGTCTTCCACTGCAACATCACCCGTAGTGATGATTTGTGTATGGGAAGTCTCCTCTTTATCTGACATGGATATTGGTGTTAGGGATGATTCTTCTTCAAGAATACCCTCGCTCTATTCACTATGATCACCAGTATCCTCTAAAGCTTCATGTGTTGAAGGAAGAAATCATTCTAGGGTGTCTCATTGCCTCCACATACAATAGTTGTGACTCTTTGGATCTGTAAATTAGGGTTAAAATTTATCAAGGTTAGGCAATAAAGCATATAAATCCAACCCTAATAAACAATGAAGTAAAAATAAGCATAAAGACATAAAACATAAAGCAATATTACCAAAGATTCTTCATACCACCATTGATTCACCTTCATTACACTTATCCATTTTGCTTGATATGAATAATTTCCCTCAAATTTTTGAGTATGCAAATAGGCCTAGGTAATGACAATGACAAAGCAAAATATTGAAGATTCTAATTGACTATGGATGCAATTGAATTGATGTTGATAGATTTGATAGCAAGATGACTCAAGATAACTTGTAGATTCTCCAAGATGTCTAAGATCATGAAATGACAAAGGTCTTTTATAGGAGAGACAATTTTGAATGAAGGGAAAAGATTGAAAGTCACTAATCACTAGCCAAGAATGAAAGATGTAGTATGGACTAAGGTTAGGGCAAATGATAAGGATTGACGGCCAAGATTAAATTATAAATAAATTAATCAAGGGTGGAGGTTAATTGAGACATGGACAAATAAAGACTTGATGTGGAAGATAAGATTGGCACGAACAAAGAGGTGATAGGAGATTAAATAATAAAAATCATTTAATCTAGGTGGCCAATGAATAATTAAATAATTTAAAATAATTATTTAATTATAGAAGAATGTGACAAAGAGGACCTTTTGAATTAAATAATTATATAATTCAAAATTCAAGAGAGTGGACCAAAATTATGAGAGAATAGACTAATGAATAATTAAATAATTAAAATAATTATTTAATTATAGTAGAAAGTGGTATAAAAATTAAATAAATAAAATTTATTTAATTAATCAAGGAGGAATAAAGATAGAAATGAACTAATTAAATAATTAAAATTATTTAATTATCAAAGACAAAAGGGGAAATAATGGAGAATTTAGAAGTCACAGGCCTAGGACAATTTTTAGTGTCTACATTTTGCCCCTCTTTAATACTATGTAGTTTATTGCATTGTGTCAAAGAAATTTAGTCAAAACATGCCCCAGTGTGGACAAGGTATATCTATGCCCCCTCGGAAAATTTTACAAAATTTCAAAAAAAATCATTTTTTTTTTTTAAATTGTTTCGAAAAACTTGTATTTTTGACCATCGAGCCTGTGAGTTCCATTTTTGAGAAGAGATGTAGGATTATGATGGATGATGGTAGGTGTGGATGGACTATTTGGCATTTTGGATGTAGGAATTTTTATTTTCCAAACTAGGGGTGGTGAATGATGGAGTTTGGAATTTTTATTTGGATAGTGTTTGGAACCATGACTTTTATATGCTTTGTGTGATGACCATTTTAAAGGAGGTGGACATTTTTTATATGTGGGAGACCTCTTTTCTTGTGGCTCCACATTTTGATTGTATATTGGAATTGAACTATTTTCTTTACTTGATCCATTTTTTAGGATCCACTTTAACTTTATTTGTCCACTTAGATTTTTGCATTCAATGGCCTTTGGTATTTGATTTTGAGCTTTAGGCTTGCAAGACTTTTGTTTTTGTTGGTTCCAATCAACGGGTTTAACTATGTTGGAATGATGGTTTATGGTGTGGATGGAAGGAGTGTTAGCAACAACCTTATGACAAGGACTACTCATGGCCCCCATTTTGATGTTTGTATTGGATAAAGTGCCCCCTAATATCATGGAGGTATCACTAACATCATTTGATTTTCTGATTGAAGAATATCCAAGACCTTGATGTCTAGGATTTTCATAAAATTGTATTGGTTCTCGAATTCCTTGCTCATATAGGCCCAATCCTCTTCCTTGATACCACATGCTCTGAGATATTCTATTTGCGATGGTGTATTTGTTATTTTGGAAGCAAGATGCGAACCCATCATTATTTATGTGGAAACTAATGCTTGGAATCTTTTCCTCTATGAGAAAGCCTGATTTGATAAAAGTGGATGATCCTAGTTGATAGGATATTTTGGCTTTATCATTTGTCATGCTTGTGTCTACTTGATCATTTGGGATATCGATTTGTTCCATGGTAGATTTTGTCTCTTCTTCTTTGACTTGATCCATAGTAGCCTTTTTATGTTCTTCTGTGACTTGATCCACGTCATTTGTTTGATTATCTATGTGTCCAAAGGAGGCAAGTGTCTCATTTTAGGAAATGGAGGTGTTTGGAGCTTGGATAGGGTCGACTTCAAATGTTTGGTCATGGATGGTATAAAGGTCGATGAGTGGATCATTTTGGATTTCATGATCAATGGTAGTGTCTTGATCAAAGATGGGTTTTTCTTGGGTGACATGATTGTCTAGAAGGATTTCTTGGATGGACTTAAGGATGGGGTCATGAGATGGAATACTTTGATCTTGACATGAATGAGGATCTATGTTATCATGATTTGGACTTTACTTTTGACATGTATCCCAAAGTCTAGGCAATGAAATGTGATTTTGGAGACCATGATTAAATGTATTTTTATGGGATGGAGTTGTAGATTGGAATGGAGTGGATTGAAATAGATTAGTGAATGGTGGATTAGGATAGGATGTGGAGACTTGGAATGGATTGGTGGAAGGTTGGTTTCCCTTGTCAAGGCTAGGATAAATATTACTAATGGATGTGCCAAATGACTCTTGATAGTGAGGGTATATGTGCCAAATAAATAGCTTAAAGTGTTTAAAAGGTATGGAATAAATAAGAGAAAACTAGCTATTAATCAGACTCATCAGAACATACCTCCTTCAACTCTACCCAACTTCCATAGTTTGATCACAAATTATCCTAATATATTTATGTTTGAATTTGATGTTTTGTGCCAGAGTTATGACTACAATACTGATGCATATAGACTAAACTAATGCTACTATTCCCATATTTTTAATTTGGAAGTTATAAAAGGAGTAGAAGGTAGTATCTAGATTTTTTGTAAAAAGATTTTTTAATTATAATAGTAGTCACCAAAACCATTCACTTATTTTAGGTATATGTAGTTTTGATATCTTATCTTAAGAATTTATGTGATAAAAGAATTGAAAATGTAAAGGTATTATTGATTTATTAGAAGATTTTTTTTTTTAAGAATCTCGTCTTTACTTAACCCACAATAACGTCATCAATTTTGACAAGAGATTAATTGACCTCTTTCAAATAAAAGAAGAAGCACATTGACTATACAATAATCATGGTCCAATATACTCTCTATTGACTTGCATCATTTTTCCCAATAAAATATATGGCAATCTGTTTTTATTTTTTGTGCATCCTAGTAAATGTGTGGCAACGTGGTTGCCAAGTCTTTAATATACCATAATTAGTTTTAATAAATCTCTCATATGGTGATGATATGAATTACTTATAGATTGCATTCTATTTATTAATGCTCTATTTATGTGCAAGTAAGTCTATAAAATTATTCAAATATTGAACACGTGTTATTACTAACCCCCATTCTAAGCATTTTGTTGAATGAACTTTAGTCACAAATATAACTTTCTTTTAACATCATCATGTGAGACGAATATGGAAATTTGTTTATATTTATGCTATTTTTGGTCCTAATCACTATTGTTCAACTAATAAATAAAACCTTGCATATAGTTTAATCCTTTCTTTGCATTGTATGGTCTTTAATTTTTAAATAGAGGAATGATTACTTATTTCATTTATTATATGTATTAATGTAATGACATGATCATAGTGAGGTAATCATATGTTCTTGGATATTTCTATTCATATGCAATTATAGGGGTGTTCATTCTTGTATCCATATATATTTTATGTGTTTTGGTTTCTATAATCACCTAATTCACATATTTTCATAATAAATTGTAAAGTAATTTCCTAGGAAGCTAGGGTTTTAATGGTTATCCTCAAATAAAATATGTTGTCTTTGAATCTAATTTTATCTAATCTTTAACTCATTTACAATATTTTAATTTCTTTATTATATATAATTTTAGCTTATATTACATAGTCTTGATACTACTATATTTATGACATCAAATTTTCATTTATTTCTCCTTATAAAACATAAATTACAAAATGGGGGAATAAAAGTATTAGGTGGACATAATCAAAGAGTAGCTATAGTAAGAGCAATAGTAGGGAATCAAATTTTCTCATTTGACAGTGCAAAAAATAGTTTGAATTTGATTAGTGGAAGCATCATGAATGACATTGTATTGGTCGAGTCAATCATAGTTGATAGTACATCTATAGTAGCACACAACATATCATCCATGTTATTATAATACATTTTTATTATTTATTTGAATATCTTCGTCAATTTTTATGTATCAAATACACAACACATTATAATTGTATACAAAATAGATTGTATTAATAAGCAAACATTGCATTCATGGACCAATTGGGATTTGAACTTAGAACCTCTCATTTGCCACTCTACCGCTGAGCTACCGGCCCACTTTTTGGCCAGTCCATTTCCAGTTCAGGTGTGGCTCTTTTCTAACACATTTAACATTCAAATCCATTCAATAAGTAATTTGATACATCTATCAATATACAAAACAAAATATAAATAGTTTTTTTAATTTATAATTCTAAATGTAACTTATTATATAATTCTAAATGTAACTTTTTTAATTAGTAGTAAGAAGGATTAATTTATAATTCTAAATGTAACTTATTATATAATATATTTAAAAAAATTAGTGTTATTGAAAAGATGCATGTCTTAAAAATAAAATTATAAATTAATCCTTCTTACTACTAATACTTCATTATGTCATCATTAAATATCTTCATCACTTCTAATAAATGAAAATTTCATAGAAACAAACTAATGATTGGATAGATGTCCCCTAATTATGATACTTAATAAATACAAATGTACATTACTTACCTCATATGATAATAAATATTTGTACTCCGAGTAGATATTTTCTACAGTCTGATAAAGTTGCCTCTGAATTTTGCTGCCTGTATTTTCTGATCAAATCCAGGGACAACTTTATTATCTGTACTTATGTTCATTGAATAACATATTTAAATGTTACCAGATTACTGCTTTCTCTTTAATATAACTACCCAAAGCAATTCTCAACAACGAATCTTGGAAGCTTCCAAGAAGTCTTCCACACCAAGCCATACAAATAAATAGCCTCTAAAGACTATAGACAGAGTATCGTTTTAAGCCGGTACCTCGATAACAAGAATGTAGCTTACTTCATTATCAACCCACCTACCTAAGTACAACCCTTGCTCGACACAGATCTGTCTCTTGTCCCTTCCTGCACTCCTATTTATTACCTAATCTCACTACATTTACTCTGCTCTTGTGTTCTTGGTGGGCGCTTAGTTATAAAACGTTTTTCATACACTAACAACACAAGCAGGAGGAAGAATCATGTGTTTACTATTGTCTTCTTTGTTGGGTTTAGATGGATTCGGGGGTCCAAAGACCAAGGTTCGAAACCTCACAGACAAGCCCTTGTATGTGCAAATTCGCGTGGGTGCCATTCTGAGGAAGGCCTACAGAGTGAAGCCTGGTTGCAGCAAAACCCTGAGCTGCAGCAAAATCTGCACTAAGTATTCTCCTCAAGGTCACAGCACATTTTATTACGATGGAAGCTGCGAGCCCTATGTGTGGATTCACACTACTACTTTTGGTGCCTGGTCTAGTGCTAAACAGCAGTATGTGAGCCTCTCTGACTTGGAGGCTTGCAGAGTGCTCAGCGTTTGCCAGGACTCCATGAAAGCAGCTTTTTCTGTAATCAGGATTTACAGATGAAAGACTTTTTCACTTATTTTGTTTTTTCAGGGGATGGAGGATTCTATTTTTAAGGTTTTTGGTTGAGCTATTGAAATAATTTTTGTTCTGCTATTGTTGCTTTTATGTTATGCTTTTCAAGGGAGAGAGATGTACAGCGTCCATTAGTTTCTGTGTCTTTGTGAAAGGGTTTTGGCATCCACTTAATATATGCACTGTTGTACATGTCTGATGCGCCTTTAATTGCAAAAAAGTTCGCTTATTAGTTAATTTTGATACACAGAAGTTGATTGATGCATTGCTCAACTTTTGGTTATGGAGTATGTTACAGCAGTCTCTTTTGAAACAAATTAATTAGCTCAGGTAATATGCATTTTGCAGAATACTTAAGATTTTGAAATGAAAGAGCATGGCCTATTTTGAAATAAATAAGCTTTAGTTGGAACAAGTTTTTCAGAGTCTATATATTATTTAAAATAATGCTTCTAGAATTAGCTGTATATGTTTTTGTCTCAATGTTTTATTTTCAATCAGATTTAATGGTGTCTCAATGTTTTATTTTCAATCAGATTCAACGATCTTGATATTTAAAATGATGTTTTTAAAATCTAACTGTATATCTTTGTGTCTCAACATTTTGTTTTCAATCGCATCCATCAAGGTTGCTTAAATTAAGGGTTATGTTAAATGCAGTTTGTCAAAACAATATTTTTTTGTTTGAGAATGAATATCTGATAAGTATCCTGCACATACTGTAGGAAAGCTTGAGCTCAAGGCATAGAGTAACTCTTGAGCACTTAGCCTGCCCATCCCAAAACAAAACAAAAAGAAAAGAAAAACCATTTGGTCGTAGTGTTGTGGAAAATGCTTTATTTTATTCATTCATTCCATCACCTTGATATTATATATGATATGTACATTTAAAGAGGTGAGGAGACGGTAGAAAGCGGTTAAAAGGAACCAGAAACAGTTTAACTGCGTCCTAACAATGTAATACAATAATTGTGCTTTGCTAGAAGTATTGAAGTAATTTTTGTTTTTGTTATTTGCAGTCTTAGAATGGTTTTGGGTGGTAATTGTTTAAAGCTTTTTCTCTAACATTTAATCATATTCCTTAATTAATTGAAATTCAAAATGGCCACCTTGAATTTTCTGAAATACAGCAAAAACTGAAAAGCACTATCAGTCAAAGATCTTTCATTCAGTCCAATTTAAAAGCTATCTTTCAAAGTAAGTTGCATTTGAAGTTTTCTTTTAATTTTTTTTTCAAAATAGAAAGATGTTATTAAGGCCTGCAGGAGTATAGGGCTGCCGCCAAGGCAATTTGGTGAGGCCATTAATGTGTGGATAGACAGTACGAAGGCGTGTGACGACTGAGCAAGTACGCCATTCTCCAAAGCTTTTAAAACTCAGTTTTATGTTTTTTTTGGGCTCTGAACGCGTCACACGAAAGCAGTTTTTCACTATTTTTTAAATCATTCCTTTGAAGTTTTTCGTTTGTCCTTAAATCATTGTGAATGCTCCGTGGGATTTCTAATTAATGTCTCTCTCTAGATAAAGTAGGCCCCTCCCTCTTCCTAGAAAATGGTCGTATGTATGTGGGTTTTAAAGTTGTTTTGGGAAAAAGTACTGAAGCTCTTGTCCTTGGTCATATAAGATTGTATATAACTTTCCACTCTTGGTCATATGGTGAGCCTTCTAAGGTTGCAAGTTAATTTTTAGTATCTGTCCTAAGGCAGGTTAGTATGCAACATCGGTCAGTCATATTGTTTTATTTTAACATATTACTTTCTATTTGTATAGTCTGAATTTTAAAACTTATTTTTTATATTTGAAAATTAACATTTATCTTTTTTTCTATTCATGTGAGTAGCTTTGTAAATCATTTTTGTTTAAGAAAATTAGGTAAATAAGAAGGCATAGATTGATTAAATAAAAAATGAAAGATTAAAATTGGTGGCTAGGGTTACAAAATTCACTGAATGCATAGTTGATGCATTAAATGGCAAAAATCATTTTTGTTTAAGAAAATTAGGAAAATAAGAAGGCATAGATTGATTAAATAAAAAATGAAAGATTAAAACTAGTGGTTGGGGGTACAAAATTCACTGAATGCATAGTTAATGCATTAATTGACATCTGGCTAGAGGAGAAGCCACTGGAACCACTGGATGGCTATGTGTGGTCAATGTACTTTGTGTATTTAATATAGATTAAAGTCCAACAAGTTGCTATGGGTCGCTATTTAAGAAAATTAAAAAAAAACTTGAGTTACATAATAATTTTGGCCGAGCTATTATAGTTAATGGATTAAATGCCATAAGGGAAGTTGCTAGAAGTATCTACAAAACTCTCTAGGGCAGTAATGTAGAGTAATACTATTGTTCCCATATCTACTAGTGCCATAGCCATGGTCACTGTCACCATTCTGACATCAGTCCGCTAGTATAAGCATTGGCACCATTAGCTTGAATGAAGAGGTAGGGTTTGTATGCGAAATCTGTTTTACTTTTGATTTTACTGAGAGAATAGAATGACATACTGCTGAAAAATGACTTTCTCTTTGAATATATTGCTCTCTTAATCCTTTACTGCTCTTGTTTTCCATACGATTATTAAGGTGGGTATTGGCCTTGAAGTTTTAATTCATAAAGAACTTATGTTGTTGTTCTCTTTGAGATAGAAATGAGGAAAATTAAGAACAAGGAACTTATCTACATCAAACTAGAGAGTTTAGGTCAATGAACTTTGCGTTGTAGACAAAATTGACTGATTGAAAGCAGGATATAATATTTCTTATAAATAGAAGAGTATTAATCTACTATGCATATAGTATTTATGGTAGAGTGACCAACTGGTAACTAGCAACTTAGAGTAGAAGGATCTCAATCAGGAAAGGGAAGAGGAGTGAGAAGGTCAATCCTCATAAACTAAGTACGCCTAAAATGTGGAAGTTTAATAATAAACTTGGGAGCCAACACCATTGCTCTCTGATGTTAGATTTATGCCAATTTTCTAAAGCATTCATGGAAAAACAACTTATCATTATGCCATTTAAAATCTTAGGGGATAAAGATGCATTATTTTCCTACCAATTGATAATGATATGTGTCTTGAAATCACTATTTTATGCTTAAAACTTCAAATATAAACAACATTGTGTTCATGTTAGTATGATTTTTTCCTCCTTTCTTCTTGTTAAGTAGAGGGAACAGGGTAAAATGCTAAATGTTGTTAAATTATAATTTGTTGGATAGTGTGTTTGATTGATGTATGCTTATTTATCTCAGGGTGAAGTATCTCCCATGTACATCTTGAAATGTGCTTTATTCAAGGGTTTTCTTTTTTTTTTAATCTAGCTTCTTGTTTTGATTTCAAGGTTAGTATAAAGAATCTAGCCATTTAATGTTTATTTTTACCTTGTATCTACAATATTGCAACACAAAACTTCTTGATGCTTCTTGTATAGGATTTTCACTAAGCTGATCCTCACATGCTGTGTTTCTGTATTGTCTTTCTCCTTAGTAATACTAGTCTTCTACATTTTTGTTGCTAAACTTATTTACAAATTAAGCTTATTATTTGGTTTTTCTTAGAATTTTTAGAGTTTGTTGTTGTTGTTTCCTCAATGTTTATTGTTGTCATTTCACAAATTTGGGGCACCAACATCACAAGGAGCTGTGAACCAAAACTAGAGCCAATTAAGGAGCTTTTATACATCATTTATTGCATTTTTTGGTATGTGATCGACATTCATAATGAGTGCACCAACTTGGGAGGCCAGATTCAACACAATTTATTGTTGATCAGGCTTTGTCCAACCTTTGCTCCAGCTTTACAGTCTTGCTACAGCTGTATCACTTCACCCAGCCATAATAGCAACTCTATAGTTCTTTTGGGCGTGTTTTAGTGACCATACATGTCTGATTTTCAACATCATTGCCTACATATGCTATTCATAAATCTATACAGTGTCTTATGGGACATCAATAAATTGTTCTAAGACTGAAATTTTGTTTCCAGCTTGTCTATCAGTCAATATATTTGTTCCAATTGATGCAAATCAAGTAGAATCAATTTTAAGAAGGTTACAAGTTGATATTTGATTTAGATCTAACTGTTTTTGGTAGCCTATCTAGTTTCATACTTTCTAATTAAATGTAGTAGAGTGATATAAGCAAACTTCATAATTATAATATAAAGAATACTGAAATCTATCTACATGCAAGCTTAGATTAACATTTCCCAATGCTGATGAATTATAAATTGAACAAAGAGAAGCGAAGGTAATACAAAGAAGTAAAAAACCTTTATTTGTTAGACTAAAATTATTACCAAATACTTTTAGCTAAACAATGAAACAAGGATTACAAAAAAAAAGGTGCTAAAATGCATGAATAGAAAAATCAAACTGACTATTGGACTAAAGCTACATAGCCACAAGGGAAACAAATATGTAAAATTTTAGGTGCAAATAAAACTACAGATGAATCATAATTTTTTTTTTTTTATACCCACTGTTTAGAACCATTACAATATAAGTGGTTGCCCCTGGTTGTAATAGTTATGCAGTTGCAGCGAAGTACTCACTCATATTATTATGGCCCATACAAATATCATGTCTTTGATACACCATTCCATATAAATATAATTAAAAATTGATATTTATATAAAGCTTCCATTTTCAAAAGTGAACCATCACCCCCAAAGTAATAAACATCTAGCTGCACAACACAAGAACCTACAAACTGCAACTCTCTTACTTCATTGAGAAGGTAAAAACTAGTGTACCACAAATCCACTTGCAATAAAAATGTAAAATAGTTTTAGACTAAACTAAAGAAAGATTAAAATAGAATTTAATGCCAACCTCATAAAAGGAAAACCTTTAAATTTTTTGCACAAAAAAAGAGGAAGTTCTTAGTAATACCAAGTGACCAACCAAAATGGCTTCATTTGACAACAAATATCACCAAAAACATTTTAAAAAGTCATAAGAAACAGTGAAACAAATTCTAGCAACATAAGTCTTGCCTATAAAATTGAAATGTTGCACCATTAGTTCATAACACCAACAACAATGAATACAACTACAACAAGTTACTATTGCAATCATTGAATTCGCTTTCGAAATAGTTGTTTGTCCAATCAAATTGTATTGTTTAAAATATTTTTGAAAAGTGAAGCTTGTGTATTTTTGAAATGCTTGTTAGCAATTGTATGTTTCATGTTTACGGATAACATATTATATGCCATGGGTTGTGGCCATTTGTCTAATTTGTTCCTTTGACAGGAACCATTGCTTGCAATTGGAGTTAGAGGAAAAGATTTATATGACTGTAAATATTCTTGGTTATTGAACAAGAAACTGGAAGGTTAGATTCTCACATTATTCATCTCTTTTCTTTCCAATGAATTTTATGTCTTTCAATGTGTGTAAAAATTATGCCTTGGACGAGTTATGAGCGTATATTTTCCTGATTCTATTTTGCTACTTGGCACAACCCTAATATTTATTTGCTTGTAAGCAAATCTGATTAATGTGCTATGTGAAACATTGCATATGAATTGCATATCACATGATTGCAATAGTACATATCTTTGGCAACAACATTATTGCAATCAAATGCTTGCAAAGGTCGCTTGCTTATCAACATAAATTAGTCAAATTCAAACAATTGGCATAATTTCTTACAAACATTCGAAGAATCAAATTTCATTGGTAAGGAAAGAGACAAATCGTTTGAAATTCTCACCCCACAGTCTCTTTTTCAAGAATCAAGTATATTTGCACATGAGAAGTTATTATAAATGTTATGTTGAATGCATGTTTAATGCATTAAATGCAAATTGTGCCAACAAAGAACATTGGAAAAGCTCAATAGCTTACTACACTCAACATTTAAGGTAAATACTTTCAAAATTTTTAACTATTACATTCAAACTTGTATTTTGTGCCTCTTCAAACAACATTCAAACAAATTTTACAGGTTCATAGCACTCTAAGAGTAGCAAATGCATTTTCCAATCCATTTCATGCATATTGTCCAAAATGCTATTACAAATTCAACACTTATGGCACACTCAAGGAGATAACTAGTCACTAAAATAAATTCGACCAAGAAGTCACTTACACATATTGTTTGCATTTGAAAACTATTATGATATTTTAACACTATCTCAAATTCTTCAATAACTATTTCTCTGATACTAGGCATACTACTAATACTGTAGGGATCGAAGAATGCCAACAAGGAGAAAACTACACACTAATTACTCACTATATTGCTGGACTTGATATTTTTTATTCCAATTTTGTTGCATTCCCATGTTAGAATTGATAAAAACTTTGTTCTCGTCATTTATGCTTCCAGGCATACAAAAAGTCACATCAAATATTATAGTTTTGATGTCCTAATAGATAATAGTGGCATTTATGTTAATCATTTGCTTCCCACTATATACAGTTTCTAATGACCAATATTATGTTCGCATAATTTTGAATGAAAAAGACAAAAATGTAGAACCACCAGTAACCAAAGTTTTAGTGACTAGATTTTTCTTGCTAATATTAAAGTAATTTGTTTTGATTTGCTTCTCTGTAGCTTTTGCTTTATTTATATTTTATCAATTTCATACTTTTAAACAAAGGGAGTTTAATATGCATTATCTAGAGATTGAATACACATACATCATGTAAATGCATAGTTTAGGATAACATAAATTTACTTTATTTATCTCTATTTATAGTTAAAACTTTGTTTTAGGGATTCTGTTTGTTGATTTTATTCTACTGAAAAACTTGCAAGGCTACACTGCCTATAGACAAATCCAACAACTGTGACCCTACCAATGTCTCATTGATCTAATTTAAACAAAACTAAAAGCAATACAATTTCTAAGTTTAGTCACCACATTTTTAACTGATTTCTCCTTTGAATCTAAATGCATTACGCTTTTTGGTAGGAACTCGACACTTGCATCACTTGTTAAGATGAAATAATTTTTCTTTTTTGAGATCAATTCATTCAGCTTTGGTTGTTGTTTTAGATAGTCTAGATCATGGGTTTGGTGCCCAATTCACCTATCGTTTGGAATAGGGATTGTTGTGCATTGCTTGCAAGATTATATGGGGAGCTCAATATGTAAAGAGCTAAGCTCTAGGTTGTTGACCTAAACTCTCAATTTTTCTTGGTAAGAAAAGAAAATAAAAAAAAATGAGATAACTTTTGTATTTAAGGGAGTTTTCCAACATTTTTTGTTTGTTTGTACTTTTAATGTTGATATGTAGTGGTGAGGTCATTTTTTGACAACAATGCTTTTGTTCTCAATGTCCAATCTTCATTTATAGACCTTTTTGATCATTTTTCTCACTCATTTGATAACATTTTTTATTTATTTTTAAAAAATGTCTAATTTCTCAAGTATAATTCATATCTAGCATTAGAATTATATTATTTTGTACACTAGTTTTTATCTTCTCTTATTTTTTTATTGTTGGGAAGTGAAAATTATCTGCTGCTACTCTAAATTGCAACATGGATACCAATGTAGCTAAGAAATTTGTTGAACTTGTTGGTGTGATCTTTATATTGACCAATAAGGTTAGTGACATCTCTATTTTGATGATTTTCACTATAGAGCTACCCTATTCAACAACCAAATGCGAGTTCAAGATATGTGATGGATCTTAAGATTCTAAAGTGATTTATAGTTGGATTATTGACATGAAGACTTAGTTCAAGTACCATGAAGTCCATGATGTCAATAAAGCCCTTTTTGTAAAATTGAAGCTCTCAAGTGTCACTAAGGTCTTGGTCACTAAATGTCAAGATTCTTAAAGTCCTATAAATGAAATGGATCGACTTATCACAACTTTGAAGGAGACATTGTACCCTTCCAACTATGAGTAGGATTTGCATATCAACTTTCTTTGTTTGTAATAAGGATGTCAAATGGTGATGGATGATTACACCTACCAATTCAACTGATGATACTACTCTCAGTGCTCGATCTAGCTTCCTCTCTCATTCTCAAGGTCAAAAGCATATTACAAGAACACTTATTTAGGGAGTTGAAGTATACTCCCCTTGTGACAATTGATGTGGTGTTCAATAAAATGCAATTCGTAGAAGAGGAATTTGATTTCTAATCCAAAGTGTCCCAACCTTCATTTTATTGTAGTAGCTCAAAATCATCTACTCAATTGCAAGTATTCAATAGAGGAAAAGTATTTTTGTTCTCCTAATTTTCATTGACCTTCTTTTAATGCCAAGAATTTTGGTAACTTTTGTAATTATTGCAAGAAAGGGGGATAATAAATTTGATTGTTTTAGGTTAAAGAAAAAGGAATTGAGTGTATAATCTCTTGATGAGGAAACACTAGTCATTCCTATTGAAATACTTTTGGAAATTACAATTGATGTTGAGTTGAAAGGTTAATTGAATAAGGTCACCTTGATTAATTGTCATCCTACTTTAGAGAATTATGATAGTTTATTTGTCACTCATGCCTACCTAACACAATTTTTTAGTGGATTGTATCATGTGAAATGATGGAAAAATGGATTGGGATGCTTTTGTATAGTTTAGGACATAGTGCACACCCACTTTCCAATTATTTCATTCAAGGATAACCCTAGAGATCTCAATCTAATGAAGAAAGGGGAAAGAGATCTTGCAATAGGGTTGTCCTAGGGATTGATTGTAAAATAATGAGGGGTTCACCACCAAGCTAGGGCTTGGAAAGACAAATGAAATGCAAGATATAATGCAAAACCCTAATATGATGCACTGATTCACAAGATGACCTAGAAAAGTATGTAAAACAAAACAAAAAGATGCAAGATGAAATGTGTGCACCTAGAAATTCAAAGATGACTAGACAAAGCTCTAAAATGATGAAAATATTGACTTTAATGTTGATTGGGACTCATATGCCAAGTTGGGCGAATCAGTCCCAGATCTGGGAGTTTTTGTACAAAAATAGGAATCTGGAAAATGGGTATCCAAATCTATAAAAACCTAAAAATTGACCTAAACTGGGACTCATACGCTAGAACTGACATATCATTCCAGTTAGGGTTTTCTAAAGCTTCAAAATCTAAATCTATTTTTCAAGGTTTGCTTTGTGTTTCCTAATTGATTCCTGGATCTGAAACCTTGTTTTGCAACCTATAGAAGTCCTCCAAGTACCTCCAATGCAAGGTGACAACTTTGACAACTTTAGGCACTTTGAAAACTTCTCCAAACTTTATCTTCAATATATCCTCAACTTAAAACTACAAATCAAACACTAAAGAGGGGAAAATTTTGTTTTGTTAGTGGATAGGGCTTTTCCTTGCTCAAACCCCATTTTGGTAATCAAACCTTGAAATGAAATGAAATAAGAATGGAGAATGATGAATGAACAAAATATGATGTTGCAACTCACCAAACCCTAGCAATAAGAGGCTACAAACATGTATGAGATGGCTCCAATGAATGTAGATCTTGAGTGAAATGCTAGCTTGAACCATGAAACCCTACATCACAATTGTTAGCTCAAAAAAACACATGATGCATGAAGTCTTTAACATGATGCTTGATACTTGAATAATTCTCTAAAATGCTTGATAATCTGCCCTTGAATGATCTTGAATGCTCTTATAAACACTTGAATTCTCTTGTGAACTCAAACTTGCTATAAAGATGCTCATTCAACTTGTTAGGTCACTTAATAGCTTGTTAGGAGAAAATGAGCGAAATAAACTTGTATTCATACTCAATAAAGCATACCAAGAGGGGTCCAAATGCACCAATGCTAGTAAGATAGGA
Organism: Sequoia sempervirens; assembly: GCA_007258455.2. NCBI lineage: Eukaryota > Viridiplantae > Streptophyta > Pinopsida > Cupressales > Cupressaceae > Sequoia > Sequoia sempervirens. The sequence continues at coordinate 47,390,677 of VDFB02000003.1, read as the reverse complement.
CATCCATGATCAAGAGGGTTGCACAAGCCCCCAGGACCAAGCTCCTATGGCAAACCAACTTAGGCACAAAAGAACACGCATGAAAATGATATAAAGAGCAACAACAAGGAACAAGCATACACTACCAAAGACAAGGAGAGAAGAAAAGTAAAAGAAGGGGTGGATCAAGCTTCAACCATTTTTCCATCATGATGTGGATCAAATCTAGGCTATTTGTTCAAAAAATGCACACTCACTTTGAGGTACCAGAACTTCAGGTTGTCTGCTGGGTGAGAAATCCAAGAAGGTGAGACACATACACACACAACTAATATGCACTCACACACACACATGCGAGTGGCTAAGGGAAAGTAATGCGTCAGATTGGTTTCCTGAAAAACCATACCAAAGTTATACCTCCTGATAACTTTGATAAGGTGCCATGCAAAAAAATGAACTTCGAGCTTCATGAGGCAAGTAAAGCTTTGTATGCTTGGTGTGAGACAAGGAAATGTCGGTGAGGGTCGATTATGCTTGATTCATGATAAATCGAAGCATAAATTCACCAAACAAACCTACATCTACAATTAAGATCATAGCAAATCAGAAATCTAAACTAAGCATTTTACTGAAATTGAAAGCTACGAACTAAGAAAATAGTTAAATTCCTAATCTATCCCATATGAAACTTATCCTGTTTTGGAATTGGTGTCATGTTGATGTGAAATGACAACCCTTTCCCAATCCCATGATTAGTGAGCCAATTTCACTCGATTCCATGGAAGAGAATCAATGAAACCATTGTGATTGATGTATGAAAACCTAGTTTATGCAAAAAATGAACATGATGCAAGCTAAGTTACCATGATTTTATGCTAAAAATATATTGATTATGCTACTGCTAAGCTAATCTAAGCTAATTCTAAGTTAAAAGATGAAAACCCTAATTTATAAACAAGCTAAGATGGATGCATGGAAGCCTTTAATGGATGCTCTAAGCAATGATGCAATTAAAATTAACTAAGTAAGCTAAAAAGTGAGTAAATATGAGTGTGAGTGCATATGAGATTCAACATCATAAGTTTGCAATTGAAATATGGATGAGATTCAACAACATAAGTTTTCTCTAAAAAAGATGGATCCATTTGTCTCCAAATAGTGACCTATTTATAGGAGAGCAAATGAGGAATGAAGGGTTGAGATCAAAAAGTTTAATTAATGGTCCAAGATGAAGGAGATGAGAGGCATGGATCATGGATTCTCATCAACAGATGACAATGCATGATGAGATTCTAATCAAGGGTTCACACTTGCCTCAAACAAACACACTTTTGACCTACTCACATAGGTAAAAGGTGACTTGTTCAAAAGGTTGAAGGGTAAAACTTGCTTAAGAAGCCAAGTGAAAATATCCCTTTTTTCAAATGATGAAGGAATAAGAATATTCTTTAGAATATCCCTTTGGGTGAGGAAAAAGGAAATTTTACAAATTAAAACAAAGTTTTAATTGTGCAAAAAGGGGGATAAGGAATATTCCATGAGAATATTCCCTTTGTTTAGAGGAAAGTTAGTTTAATTTCTAATTAAACAAGGTTTAATCATGCAATTTAGGGGAATGGAAGAATTAAAGTGATATTTATTAAATTAAATAATTTAATAAATAGGGGAGAGGTGAAATGATATTAATTAAATAACTTAGGGTTATTTAATTAACTAAGATGACTTAGGGAATTAAATTAAATATTTTGATTTATTTAATTTAATGAGATGAAACATTAGCATGAAAAGGGGCGAATTAACCTGATTAAATTAATTAGACCAATGGATGAAAATGATGCTTGCAATTAATTAAATAGCTAGGCTATTTAAATTAATTAAGCGAAAATAGGTTGGGTTAAAGAGGAAATGATGTTAGTAAATCTGTTTTGAATGTACGATAATGATTAGGGCATTTTTCAGTGTCTACATTTTGCCCCTCTTTGAAGTGAGGTCCCTACTGCTTTGGTTCAAAGAATAACACTTTTCAAATTAAAACTACTACTTAAATAAAAAATATATATTTTTTAACTTTTTAGATGCCCGAATAGAAGAATAAAGCTGTCTCCCTACCCCCTCGAGAAAGTGGGCAGAAATTTCAAATTTTGGGTTGATTTCTTGACAAAGGTTTAAAGGTTGCCCCAAGGGTCTAGAAAGGCTCTGAGATGCAAGAGTAATGCTAAAAATCCAAAAAATGATGCAAAATTAGGTCCAGATTGGAAAAATTAGTGAAAATGATAATAAACCCTATCTTCAAGGTTAAATTAGGGCAAAAAACCCTAATTTTCTAGCTTAAATAGGCCAAGAAGGGTCATTTTCACTTCATTTGTGCATTCACACCTTAAGGAATTATTGCGATTTGAGCTCTGACCCTTCGACGAAATGGCACACTGAGAGCTTCCTAGGCACATCTCCGATTGAGTTCGAGAGTTCCAGTGGCTTCTAGGCACAAGACCACCGGTATGTAACTCCAAACTTGATTTGAAATTTGAAATTTTGATGCATTTATTACGTTTTGAAGTTCAAAATTTGGTGGCATCACTATATAGCGATGCCCAAATTGAAATCAACAACGCCCAAATGAATTATAGCGATGCATATTTATATGGCGATGCTATTTACGATTTAAAATTAGGGTTTATAATTTTAAATGGTGACACATATACTTGTTTGGAAACACACTTTTCAATTTAGAAATTAGGGTTAGGGTTTTCCAAAGGTTAAATCGTGATGCCAGCTTATTTGGCGACGCATGTTGCGATTTTCAATTTTAAATGCTTTAGGCGTCACAATTTGAAATTTGAATATAGCGACGCTATTGTGATTTTTGAGCTGTAAATTTCAAATTGAGCCAAATTTTGATGATTTCCTAAGATTGTGCGCTTCGTGGATGTAGGAGGTCTTTCCACCACTGATGTTGTAGGAGCACAGGCCCACCGTTTTAGAGAGACTAGATGATTTATCAAAGTTGTGCTAGGAGCACTTGGGAGAGATCAACCTCTAGTATGTCGCATATGCGCTTGTGATTCAGACACATCTAGTGATGATGACTGCTCTATGCAAGAGATGGCACAATGAGACCTCGTCCTTCCACCTTCCGACAGGTGAGGTGACAATGACTTTAGAGGATGTTTGGCGTGTACTACTTTTCTGATTCATGAAGATCGTGTGATTTATAATACTGATGTTGGGTTCGATGCTTTCCTTAAGGTTAAGGAGATGGAGCAAATCACTTTGGTTACCTCACAAATTGACCTCTAGTCATACAAAGGTCATGTGCTCACATTCAAATTGATTATCAAAGCCATCATTTTAGGTTTGGTTGCCCCAGATAGATGCAACAAAGGATTCAACCTAGGATGGGGCTTGGCATGGCATCAAATGCTACATAAGACACTTTTTGCATGGGGGCCCGTGATGCTAGCCTCCTTGTATCATGGTTTGCATGATTTTGTCTATTGTGATGGGAGAGCCATTGGTGCATCCCGATAACTTTGCTACATATTTAGGCATGGAAGCGCATTGCAGTGCTCTGACCCATTGTTCAGATGGAAGACATGGAGCCAAATGATCTCATTATTTGGAGATACATAGGTACCATTACCCTCAGGAACACTAGACAGATTGGGCTCCCATATTGGAGATGAGTGATAGGTGATATGACATTTTTCCACTAGCACCCGTGGCTATAGATGCAGCCATGGTTCGATGATATTCAACAACTCTCTTCACCAAGTAGACCTAAGGCATGTAGGGATGAGAGCACCACATTATTGAGAGATATCTACCAAACAGGGTAGCCCGATAGTTCAAAGAGGTCTAGGATAGACCCGATGATGCCTACAAGGCTATTTTTGTGAGATCAGACAGAGAGGTTCCCACATGGGGACCAACTATCCTAGCTCTCGAGGCAGTAGAGAGCTTTAGAAATTTGGTAGCCCAACCTTAGGCATATGATCAAGGATAGGTAGTAGCTCAGACTACTCCTGCATATGATGCTTGGTTTGTCCCTCCCTGAAGTTTGAAAAATCCAGCAGGTGTTCCTCCCACAGGGAGACCCAAGGGCAGAGGAGTCGGGAAAGCCAGGGGATAGGATGGCCAAGATGGCCAAGATGGGCAGTTTTTGAGGGCCCCACCGATTATACAACAATAGCCTCCTCAGTAGCCACAAGTATAGCCTCAACTAGGACCACCACCTCCACCAGATGCTCAGGATGGTCAGATACAATAGTTATAGCAATAGGTGAAAATGTTGATTGGTGAGTGGGATCAGGCCTACTAGCAGGTTTTGGTCATTACTATTGAGCAAGACCAAGCTCAACAATAGGTGGCTGCGGTCACAATCGAGAGAAATCAAGCATTACAGAGAGTACATGTTGTGATAGGAGAGAGAGAGACCAAAAGGCAGCTAGGCGACAAAAGATTGAGGCAATGATGGTGGCCGCACATGGTCAGACAGTGTCAACATGGTTATACAAAGAGGTTGTTATAGAGGCTACATATTACAAGCAACATTATCATTGTGATGTACCAACGACACTCAAACAACCAATTTTTTCATAGCGCAGTGATGCACAACCACGAGCAGAGGATCAACCTGATAGGCAGGCTAGAGAGGGTAGCAACAATTAGGGCTAGCTATTATGTATAGACATTTTTTTAATTTTTTCCCATTCTTTATCACAGATATACATTCATGGGCTCATTTTTTACAGCCTCATGGATATTGTACTTTTGATCGATGTTCATACACTGATCCAAATTTTGTACCATGACATTCATTTTTTGATATATATATATATATATGATACAGTTACGAATGATTATGATATGCAAATGTTTAGGGATGAAAATGACATGGATGCATTTCTTTTTCTGTATTTTCTATGCATTTTATGATGATGATGTATGCATGTGGATGTATGGATGCAAATGCTTATGATATGAAACGATTTAAGATGCTTAGAATAATAAATTATTCATCATGGCTTAAATGATTATGTAGAATGTATGATGTGCAATAATTATGAGATGGATGTTATGATTATGAGATGTATGTATGATGATTGTTTGTGGATGTAAGATGGATGCATTGATGATGTTTTTGTTGACTGTCATGATACCAAGTTAGCACAGAGAGAGGATAGAAGAATAAAGAATGAATGACCATTGATGATGATTACTTTAGAAGATCCAACAAGTCCTTGATCCATTGAGACTTTATTAGAGATGGTGATGAGACAATGCAAAATGCAAGATGAAATGCAAGACAAGGAGATGCTCACACTTCAGGATTGGGATTTTCCATCGCTTCTTATTGTTTGATATAACACATAGACATGATGCATCAAGGTATTGATAACCAAGATGACGTTGTATCTAGTGTAATGGAATTTGACTCAACAAATAGATAGGATAGTTTTTGTTCACACCTTGACATACGAAAACCTCATTGGAATGCAAGTTAGAAGCTTTAGAATATATTGGACCAAAGCATACACAATAGTCAACAACATACTCTAAACAATCTTCCTACACATAACTAAGTATGCACCAAGATTATTTTACAAGAGTATCCACAAGCACAACAAACGAAAGATAATGATCGATGCCCCATTCCTTTCTCTCTAAATCATTTTTTTAGACATCATCAAGAGGTCCTCAAAATGGGTCATTAAGATAAATCATAAGAAAAGATCAAAGACAAACAGTCAGTGTTATCTATAGCTCTTGCATAGTTTAAATTTAGCTAAAGTGATGTCTCATACTGATGTCCATCGCAGCAAGGATACATCCTAGGATATGATAAGAGGATTGTTTGATGTTAGGATGATAATGCTAAGATGAGTTGTTGCTATAAACTTCACTGACACATTTACCTATAATTTAGGTTCACACTTTACAACTTGCTATAATTTCTTTCTATTTGTTTCGCCAAAGGTTGAAGGTGACGATCAATTTATTATGGGTGAAATTTTATTTCAGGTGAAAGTGAAATGGGATGGATGGGTTTTGGATTTTCTGGAATATTTCAATGTTTGTGGTATTTTGAAGATGTTTTGAGGTTGTTTTTGGTATTTTTGAAAGTTTATTCGAATGTTTAGGATTTTCAGATTTTTTGAGGCTGTTTAGGGTTTTCTAAATGTTTGAGGCTTTTTAGGTCTTTTGGGTATTTTCTATTTTTTTTTCCATTTTCCATTTTTTTTTGTGTTTTCTGAAATATTTGGATGTTTTTGGATTTTCAAAATATTTGAATGTTTAAAGGTTTTCTATGTTATCTAGATATTTAGGTATTTTCGAGAGTTTTTGAGTTTTGACCAAGAACCTAACTTAAAAGACCTATCCTAGGGGCCTCAGGGGCTGATCAAAGATAAGCCTTGCCTACGTTATACATGCAAAGACCACATAGTTCAACTAAATCGACCCATTTACAAGATGGAGAAATGCATAGGTGAAATACGACAGTTTATTATTACAAAAAATAATATTTCATATCATTATTACAAAAAATAATATTTCATACAACCATTTATAACACTGATGCAAGGATTTGAGGAAATCACAAAATAATATATTTCAAATTGTATACAATAAAACTGCCATATTTCATGCACATATTTGAAACACAATTTTTATGGAAGCACAATTAAAACACAAATATCACTAGATTATTCACCTTTGGAGAATTAAAATGCAATATATTATTGCCATGATGAGAACATTAATAAAAACAGGTATGATCCTTCGATTAATTATGAAAATTTGCAAAATCATAATATTTAGTAGCAAATCCATGCTAAAACTATATAATTTTGCTAAAAAAATCCAATTTCCAACCCTTTAAAATGTCCAAAAAGGAGCCATAGATAGCCACCTTGAGTACCCAAAAATTTAGGATTTAAAATAGCTCAACTAGAACCATAATTCCAATGACTAGATCTAAACTAAGTTAATTGCTAGTTACAAACTAAGTTGGCACTTTAACACCACTTTTACAAGTTATCAACTGTTTTGAGTTGATTTATTACACTTTATTGAAATAATAAAGAATTAAAATAATTGAAATAATAAAGAATTAAAATAATTAAGTGAATTCCATAATAGCGTATTGCACAAGTTATCACATTGGTCCTAAGAAGTGCTCCAAGAAGGAAGTTATCTCAATTCTTTCAAATCATTTGCATTGTGTCCCTTATGATTTTTAAAATTTATTTTTTGAGAAAAGGTAGAGTTCCTATCTTGTCTTGCAACTCTCTAAATTATGTTAAATCTTCTTGTAAAGGATGGGATTCACTACCCTCAAGATGATGGGGTCTTAAGGAGAAAGCGACCCTCAATTACCTCAAAGATCAAAGATTAGGTGATAGGATAAATAATAAAGAATGTCTATAAAATCTAATTGAATAAATGCTAAGTTACAAATGATAAAAATATCAAAATCACTAAATTATAGGGGTAAATGGAAGAATTAAGATTTCTAGTCTATAAAAATGGAAATCATAATAACTACAGATTGTATCTTTAAGATGATTATCTCTTGGCCATGGACAACAACACGTCACAGGGATGTCTACAACTCACACTATCATCTCTAGTAAAATATATAATAAGAACCCAAAATCTGAAATACCTAGCTTACTAAACCTTTTCATCTACACACAAATAGAACAAGAAAAATGTTGGGGCTATTTAGGCTTGCCTTAGTCAAGCCCCTGTTTTAATGTGTCCACCTCCATGAGCAACTAGATAGGATCGAGATAGATAAAGATTTATAAAGAAAATATGTGTGATGAAACAAACCCCACAGAGAGGAGAATGCCTATCATGAATATAATAGATGTGCGATAGGGAAAAACCCTACAAGGAGGGTAACCCTTATCAAAAATGTAAATAAAAAATGCAAGATTGCATGGAAAAGATCAATGATAAGAGAGTGTTACTAATAGCTTGTGGCTCACCTCTTGGATTGATAGACATGATGGATTTGCATGCAAGAAAATCCTTGACTATTTCTTGAGGGAGTATTTTGGTAGAGCTTTTCTATGTGAGTGAGAGAGTATGAGAGAGAAAGAGAGATAAAAAGTTGTGAAAATGGGGTTTTGTTAAGTTGCATGGGTGGGAGAAGCTGTTACACACATCTTTTCTGCTATGACATGCATCATAGGTAAATAATGTAGAATATTTGCATATGAGTCTCATAAATTTTAGGGATTCTAGTGCATCATGAAGACATCTATACATCACACAAGTGTCCTACCAAAAATTTACAAAAATTAGGATTTCAGGCTGCTAGTGCTTCATCATTGTCATCTATGAAATTAGAATCATAAAATTTTGACTTATAATTTTTCCATAGATAGGGCAAGCCTAAATGCACAAATGTGAAATTGCCAGTACGTGTAATTTTATGATACTACATTTCGCCCCCACTTTAGTGAGCTAATTTTTGGAAAAAATCATGTACATGTAGCTAAGAAGACATAAATGTAGAGGCCACAAAGGTCAAGCAAGCGGATATTGATGATGCCCAAACCTAATTTTAAAATTTTGATGATTTTGCAAAAAAGATACTGTAGAGGTTGCAGGGGTCAAGCAAGTAGATATTGATGATGCCCCCATCATTCAATCCCAGTGAGAAATTACAATGTTTGACATGAAATTTGACTGTACAAAACTAAAAAATGGGTTAGTTTAAAAAATGGAAGAAACCACCACAACGAGAAGAATACAAGTAAGAAAATTTTTAGTGGGTCGAAATGAAAATTCGATGAAGAAGTGAGTATATTCCCCATCATGTTCTTAGCCCCATTTAGGTAAGTGAAAATAGTAAGGTGAGAAAGGGAAAATTCATCATGAAAAAATGGGTAAATTTTTTCCTATATACACATGGTGTGGGCCTATGGAAGGTCATTTTCACTATTCAATGCAAGGATTTTGTTGGTTTTCAAGAGATTTTTTAGGAAAATGCCTCATAGATGAGACTTTTATCTACCTAGTATCAAGCAAGTGTGGACCATTGTGGAGTGGGGCAAGCCACTAGATGAGGTATGAGGAAATCTTCCACTAACTTGTTTTTTAGTATTTTTTAGTTGTAGAAGAATCATGAGCAGTGCAAGCATCTAGTCGATGCAATGAAATCCTATCAATGTGCTAGCATCCTCATGGCACATCAGAGTCCATCGACCGCATTGGCGTCTAACTTGCACACTATCGTCAATCGATTTTTGGGATATGGTGTAGTACACCATTGCATATAAATTGATTTATTATATTATTGTAATTAAATAATTATTTAGTTGTGATACACCTTGGTGGTGTTGTTAATCACACTAGGTAATTATTTAGGGAACCCACTTATGTTGTATTATAACATTGTATTATTATTTAATGTGTGGGAGACATGTGATAATAATTTAGGGTAGGTGCAAGAAGTTGGGTCCACAAAATGTTCAAAAAGGGGAAGTGCTTTTCCTGATTTTTAAAATTTGTCACAGTTGGATTTAAAATTTGAAGCACTTACATTGAATCTTTAAAAATTTCAATAATATTAAATTTAGTATTTTGAGTCTAGTTTTCAAATATATAATTTATTCTAATACCCAGATGATACAAAATAATTTTTAATACTCATGTATGAAAACCACTTTTTAAAAGTCACCTTTTTAGGACCATACCATGCACATGTACGAACACCATAATTTGACCTAAATAAAAGTATTTTTCTAATTCCTTTTGTGGAAAGATGTGTATTGTAATGAATATTGATGAGGATATTTTATATAATTTTTTCTCGATATTTTTTTATTTATTAATTTTCTATTGGACATAATTGCTCATTTTTAAAACCCTTGTGTATAGACACCATAACTTGACCTAAAGTTATCATTTTTTGAATTTTATTTTTTTCATTGTGTAAATAATTGTTTATAGATTGATTTCATGTAATTTTTTTAACAATTAAATTAACAAATTTTAAAAGTTATTAAAAAATATGAAAAAATTGACATTTCAAGTTTATGGACCAGTTTCATCATAAATTAATTGAAAAATATAAAAAAATAATCCAATCATAATTTTTTTATATATTTAAAAAATAGACATTGTCATCTATAATGGATTTTAATTTCATTTAACAATTTTGAAAAAACTTCATTAGCTATATTGTCAAATTTAGTTTTTTCTCTTGAAATTTCCATGACCTTGTACTTGCAAGTCCAAGGCTAAGTATTGGGTTACCATGCCTTTTCTAAGCCTACATAAAAATAAAAAACATGTATTGTGAGTTTCAAACCTCTTGGAATGAGTACCCACTTTAAAATGGGTACCTATTCTAAAAACTGAGCAGGTACCTGTTTTAGAGCTGAAAAATGACACTTCCCTTGAATGTGGACCCAACTTTTTGCACTTACCCTTTAATATTGGGGAAATATTAAATAAAGTGATGTCTTAGTACTCAATATTAAATAAGGGGTTAGTGGTTTTGTATTCACATGGTTTTCTGGTACATGGTTTCACCTTACCATAGTTATATTTTGTGTGAGCTTGTGTCTATAAAAGAAAACACATGTGTAGTGGTTTAGGTTGGGGGCTAAGTGGTTTGGCTATCATTATTGCGTCTTCTTGAGAGTGCATTTGTGAAGCATGACATGGGATGTGTGGATTCATGCTTGGACACATGGGAATGCATTGGAGGACTTGATGCTTTAGAAGTGTTCATTGTAACTCTTGTATTTGCTTCATGGATGATTAATATGATGGAGTATGGATGCTTTTGGAGGCTAATTTTTTCCCTCTTGAGGGTTTTCCTAGGGTATATCTTGTGTCATCTTTGATGGGTATGTTTTCTATTCTCTTACATGTGGATTTTGAGTACTTATTTGCATTGTTATCTCTTTTGGGTTATGTGGAAATTGTCATTAGATGTCTGTCAGTTTCCTTACATCGATTAGGCCTCAGAAACTAGCATGCCACACAAACATCTACATGGAATGCTATTGTCTCAAAGACATAGAGATAAAATCTTAGATGTAGAGTAGAAAGTGGATTTTCTTGACATAATTCTTTTATGTTTTTGCAAGAGTTTCTCAAGATCCATGAGCATGACAGAGGTGTTGTTCTGTCATTAATGAGGAGTCACAACCTTGAGATCAAGGATTTTTTTTAGTGGAAAATCTTTTCCAATTGGTGAATAGTATATATTTTCTAAGTTGAAATTGGCAATTAAATCACAACCAACAGGGTGGTCAAATTGCCTAGATTTTACGAATTATCGGTCCAATGCATTTCCATTCACCATAGATTTATTAAATGAGGCATATTTAAGAAATATTTTTTCCATAACAAACTACACATTTCAAATGGACCAATTAATATTTTAACCTAGAATCTCGGAATCATCTATTAAATCACCTACATATTCTCCAATACTATTAAAACAACATTGTGTATTAGGACACATTTCACCAATGCCATTAAATGTTCATTGTACGTGAGGACCCATTTCACCAATTAAGATTTACAAATAGTTGCTTATGAGGACCCATTTCAAAAAGAACATTAAAAATAATTACGTTTAAGGACACATTTTTCCAATTATCACGACACCTCCATGCTAACTGTAGGGCCATAATCCCCTTGAAAATTACAACGCATGTGTTCTGTTGAGGTTTGATTTTCCCAACTCTTAAATGTATCGTTTTATAATCACATGGGATTCACCAAATTTTTAATATAAAATTTAAAAATCCTACAAAATTTTCCAAATATGGATTGATATAAATACAATCAAAACTTTGATTTATTCTTACACATAATTTTGTTTAGTTATGAACTTGTGAGCTCTTGATTCAGAAGTTGGACTTGGAGTTACTTGAAGTTGATTATAGGCAAGTAACAAACTTATAACACAGGCATTCCCGCATTAAAAAATAGCAATTCAGTGAAAACCTAAAGGTGAGTGATCATTTCTTCATATAGTGTTATAAGATTTTTTCATCTCTTTTCCATTCTTGCTTCAATCTTAAAGATGGTATTGTGCAGGGAATGTGATCTATATTCTATGTCCTTAAACAAAAGATATTTTTTTCTAGCTTTTATTCTTGAAGTGAGAGATCAAGATGTCAAGCAACAAGTGCAACAAGGGTAAGACTCCTTAGGGTGGTGAAGGGACTAAGAGGCCACCAAAACACCCAAAATGTAGAGTTACCATACAGTCTTACTTTGGAACTGGCAATGTTTTTGATCCATCAGATGAAGATGGAGCTACATCATCAACTCTTGCACCAAGTATGAATGAAGAAGGAATTCACAATACCTCACCAAATGTTGGGATTAAGTTAAATGAGTCAAATGAGAATTGAAATACTGCAAAAGATGTTCCAAGGAATACCTTGGCTAGCCAAAATGAGATAATTGACAAGTGGAGAAAAATACTAGCACCGTAGATGATGTTGGTAGTAAGAAAAGAAAAGGAAAATAAAAAATGGGGTGCGAGTGGGAAATGATAAGGAATTTTCAGATTGATTGGGTGTAAAAGTACCCATTCTTTGAACCAGTGGAGAAAGAAAACAAAGATGAACCTCCAACATAATGCAAGTGTAAGATTTGTAGTTGGAAATGTAAAAGAGACAAGAAGTTGCAGCTAAAGCTTGACACTAAAAAAAATCATATTGGTAAAGTTTATGAAAAACAATGTAAGGAAGCTAAGGTATAAGAACAACTTCCTACACTAATCTTGAGAGGAGAATGCTGCACAAATTTTATAGATCTTTAATAGTTACATAAAATTAAATAGAAATTTAAACATAAATAGCATGCATACCATGACATAGTGATTTACGAGGGGAAAATCCTTTCAAGAGAAAAACCCCACACTCCAAAATCCGCCGAATATATTATTCAAAAATCACAAATATTACAATATACTTGCAAAGAAAGCTTCTCATAGGAGTGACACCACTTAGAGATATAGAGGAAACACGACCATTATCAGACTCTCATAATACATCACAATAGATAGCAGTAATACAACACACTCATAAAATAGGGTTTCCTTGTAGGGTAAGTCAAGATAATAAAATATCAGTCATTAGATATGAGACATAATGATTAACAGTCTAGATTTACAATAATCAAGTGTATATAAAATTTGGCTTTTGAGGGTATGCTGCCCTCGAGCCCCCATCAAGGCATGCTACCCCCTGGACCCCCAGTCGAGGGGATGATCCCCCTCGGACCCCTCATGGGGGGGGATTGCCCCATGCCCCCCCATTGTCGTCGAATGAACAATACCTTATGTATAGCCAATACCTTATGTAATTGCAAGGTTGAGACACATCTTCCCAAAAAATCTCACTTGTTGAACAACTTGCAAGGACATCAAGAGGGTGTCATCATCATCTCTTAACTGCAAGGGGCCGAAAGGCCCATAGTCTCTGAACACCATCTGAATTTCTCTATGCTCACAGGCTTAGTTAAAGAATCATAAATATTCATCAAATTCTTTACCTTAACCAACTTCACCCTACCATATTCGACCGTATCTCTAACAAAATGATACTGTACATCAATGTGCTTGGTCCTGGCATAAAATGGTGTGTTCTTGGCTAGAATATCATACTCTGACTATTGCAATAAATTGTCACTACACCTTTTTTTATTCCAATATCTAAACACAGTCTCTTAAGCCAAATGGATTCTTTACAAGCTTGAGTAGCTGCCATATACTTTGCTTTAGTAGTGGAAAAATAAACCACAAATTTTCACTTACTCATCTAACTAATCACACCACCAAGTAAAGTAAAGACATAAGCATTGGTAGATCATTTGCTATCAACATCACCTGCCCAATTTGAATCCAAATAATCATGACCATCAAGGGAAATCTCATCTTAAGTCATATTACTATGATAACCTAAGGGATAATTTGAGGTGTTGTGCAAATATTTGAAGACTATTTTAATTGCATCCCAATGAAATTTTCTAGGATTAGACATATATCTGGAGAGAACTCCCACTACTTGGGAAATGTATGCTCTTGTACAAACCATACCATACATCAAACTTCCAACTACACTCTGGTAAGGAACTCTACTCATGTCTTCCATCTTTGATGGAGATGTTGGACAATCTGAAATGGATAACTTTGTTCCAACTGAAACAAGAACACACAATGGTCTACAATCCTGCATATCAAACCTCTGTAAAATTGAATTGACATACTTACTTTGGCCAAGCCATATATTTTTTTTCACTCTATCTATTTTAATTTCCATCCCAATAATGTGTTTAGCTGCACCAAGATCTTTCATTTCAAATTTAGCAGCAAGTTGAGAGTTTAGTTATGAAATCATACCTTTCACTTTGCCAATAAATAACGTATCATCAACATATAATGCAATAAATAGGAAAAAATTGCCATTAGTTTTATAATAAACACAATGATTTGATTTAGAATATCAAATCCCAAGCTCAACACATATTTATCAATTTTTTGGTACCACATCCTAGGACTCTATTTTAGGCCGTATAGAGATTTATTCAATTTTCAAACCAATTTACTTTTACCTTTCACCACGTAGTTGTCTGATTGTGTCATATAAACATCCTCCTCCAAGTCACCATGAAGAAAAGTAGTTTTCACATTCATTTTCTCAACCTCTAAATCATAAGAAGCAACAATAGAAAGCACAACTGTAATGGATGTCATTTTTGCAACAGGAGAAAATATCTCACCATAATCAACACCCTCAACTTGAGAGTAATCTTTTGCAACCAACCTTGCTTTGTACTTATCAATACCTCCATTTGAACCAATCTTTTTCTTAAACACCCATTTGCTACCAATTGATAGGTTTTCATCCTTCAGGAAATGGTACAAGATCCCATGTATCATTCTTTTTCAAAGCTTTCATTTCTTCATTCATAACAATCTTCTAGGATTCCGCATCATTCATATCTAATGTGTCTTCTACCGATCTGGGTTCATCCATCTTAGTATTTAAAGAAAAAATACATCTCCATCATCAAGTGAATACATTTCAAGTGGTTGTCTATGCCTTGTAGGACTACAAACAAGTTGAGTTGGAGGTTCTTCCTCCTCTTCTAAAGATTTAGAGCTAGATGAGCTCTCCTTAACTTCTTGTCTATGCATAGGCCTCGATTCAACTTTCTCATGTGTAGAAGGAAATTGAATCACATCTTCCTATTTATTTTTTTCTGGTTGTAATGTAATAGAAGAAGGCTTAGTTTCTCTAAAAATAACACTTCTACTATGTATTACCTTCTATGCAATAGGATCCCAAAGTTTTTATCCTTTCACACCATAACTGTATTCAATGAAGATACATTTTAGAGCCTTGTTCTCCAACTTTGTTCATTTCTCCTTTGGCACATGTGCATATGCCTCGCAACCAAAAAATATAAGATGTCTTAATGAAGGATTGTGACCCGACCATGCCTCTATAGGAGTCTTATTAACAAGAGTTGATGTAGGAGACCTATTAATCAGGTAACAATCAATGGCAATAGATTCAAGCAATTTTTTTTTTTCTAAACTAGCACCACTCAACACACTCCTAGCATTCACCATCAGTGTTTTATTCATTCTTTTTGCAACTCCATTCTACTATGGAGAATATAGAGTTTCCTTTTATCTAGAATACCACAATATTTACAAAATCTATAAAAATCATTAGAGAAAAAATTATCACCATTATCAGTCCTTAAACAAATTTTATTTTCTTTCTAGTCTACAATTCAACCATTGCTTTAAATTCTTTAAATCAACTGAAAAATTCAAATTTACTCTTTAGAAAATATACCCATGTCCTTCTACTATAATCATCAATAAATGAAACATAATATATGGATTTACCAATTGAAGGAACATATACAAGACCAAACACATCAGAATTAATAAGATCCAATACACCACAATATTTATGAGAAATTGAACAAAACTAAACACTATTTATTTTTCCATAAATGCAATGCTCACATAAATCAAATTCAAGATTACAATAAGATAGACCTTCAATGAGGTTTTTATTTTTCAAGGTCCTTAGACCCTTTTCTCCAATGTGGCCAAGTCTTTGGTGTCATAACATAGTTTTCTCTGTAGGTAACTTTTTTTCAAAATAAAAAGCACCCTTGGGTACCCAAAAGCCATGACCATTTCCTAAAGGTGAAACCCTCACTTCTTCCACAAACTTTCTTTTCATAGAAGTACTGTTGCACTCAACAGTGCATGCATTAAGCTTATACTTAATGTGCCATATTTGACACCTCTAACAATCACCATAACACCTCTGACCATCTTGCATCCTACATCAAAAAATACTATCTGCACACCTATATCTATTAGTGTGCTCACAGATAAAAAAAATTCATGCTAAACCAGGGGTATGCAACACACCATTAATCCATTTTATTCTATCATTAGGAAACCAATTTTAACTTTACCATGGCCAAAAATGTCTAAATGAGAATCATCACCTACCTCCATTGCAAATTCTTCATATTCAGAAAACCAATCTCTATTAAAGGTCATATGGAAAGATGCACCTGAGTCAATTAACCATACATCATTACCTACACGAGTTTCCAAAGCTGCAATGAATGCATTGCCATCTTCCTTCTCAGAATCAAATTTCTTCTTTTTCTTCTTCTTTTCTTCTTTGCAGTCTTTATGAACATGTCCAGGCTTACCATAGTTCTAGCAAATAACTTTGGACTTTCTAGGAGACTTAGATCTCCCCTTCGACTTGGATTTTTCATGCTTCTCATTCTTCTAGACTTTTTGCTTAGGTCTTCCACGAACATTTAGGGCCTCCTTGGCATTGAGGAAACCTTCCTCCTCATCTCTTCAAAAAGAAAACAACCCACACATCTTCAATTTTCAATGTAATAGAAGTACTCCCAATAGCCATAAGAGGAGAATCCCACAAATTAGGCAAAGAACAAAGAAAAATTTGAGATTTCTCTTTCTCATCCAATTTGACACCAACTGATGCCAACTAAGCCACCAACATATTGAATGCTTCTAGGTGGTCTATAATTCATCCACCCTCTTCCATTCTCAAGGAATATAATTTCATCCTCAAGAAAATATTGTTCACTCAACATTTGGCTTGATACATCTCACCAAGCTTCTTCCATAGTTTCTGTGTAGAGGTCTCTTCATGGACATTGATTAAAATGGAGTCTGCAAAGCACAGTATGGTTAGAACCTTGGCTTTATGGTTCATAACATCCTATTGAGAAATTTGAGTAGGATTTGCAAGCCTTGAAACATTCTCATCAATAGCATCCCATAGATCTTGATCTATCAACAGATACTCCATCTTCAGCTTCCACATCTCAAAATTATTTAGATAAAAAATTTATCCACCTCTATTCTCCCTGATGAACTTACCATCTAAAAATTCCTATGACAAGATCACAAAGTATCTTCTACACAAGCTCCCACTCGAATCTAGTTTAGTTCAAAAAACCCAACAACCATAACTGAAACCAAAGGTGATCAGGCTCTAATACCACTTGTAAGGAAGCTAAGGTAGCGAAACAACTTCCTGCACTAATCTTGAGAGGAGAATAATGCAATTTTTTTATAGATCTTTAACAATTACTGAAACTTAAACATAAATAGCATGCATACCACAACACAGTGATTTACGTGGGGAAAACCCTTTTGGGAGAAAAATCCCACACTCCAAAAGTTTCCCAATATATTATTCATAAATAACAAAGATTACAATATACTTGTAGAGCAAGCTTCTCACAGGAGTATCACTACTCGGAGATATAGAGGCAACATGACCTTTATCAGATTCTTAGAATAAATCACAATACATATCCATAATACAATGCCCTAATAAAATAGGGTTGCTTTCTAGGGCAAGTCAAGATAATGAAATATTAGAGATTTAGATATGAGACATAATGATGAACAATAGTAGATTTACAATAATAAATTGTATATAAAATTTGGCTTATGGGGGCACTGCCCTCAAGCCCCCACTAGGGAACGTTGCCCCCTAGACCCCCAACAGGGGGATTATCCCCCTAGACCCCTCAAGGGGGGATCCCCCCATGCTCCCCCTCGTCATAGTTAGATGAATAGTACCTTATGTAATTGCAAGGTTGAGACACATTTTCCCAACAAACAAATCATAGATAGAAAGGAAAAATTAGTATTAATATGGAAATCAAAGAATGTCTTTATGTTAAGTATTCCATGGAATATGATGACCATATGCAAAGAATGGTAAAGCTTGCTACAAGTGGCTCAGGTACAATTGAGGCTCAATTTGGAAAAGTGATGGAAGGAGAAAAGCTGGAAAAAACTGTTCATATGAGTGTCATTTTTCATATTTTTTCCAAAGGGCATCCTATGACAGACTACCTAGAACATTTTAATTTATTATCTTTTTTGGGTGTTCCTAACTTTCCTAGAGCACATTGGTCAATAAATGCTAGATGGGAATGGGAAATTTGTCTTGTTGCAATGGAAAATCAAGATTTAAAGGAGAAAATAAAAGAGTCAAACTTCATTGCATTATCTTTAGATGAAGTTACTATGGTAGATAATACTTATTAGGTATGTACGCATGTGTATACTATAAAAAAACATGTCTGCCAAGCTCATCTTCTCTGTGCTCATAAAATGAAGGACATTTCAACATCACAAAATCTATTTGAACTAGTTAAGAAATATTTGAATGAAATTGGAAGTATGGATGACTTGACAATTGCAAAAAAGTTAGTGTGTGTAGGAGTTGATGGAGTTGCAGTAATGCAAGGTCACAGGACTGGTGTTTGCACAAATTTACAAACTACTTGTGAACCATACATGCTTGAAATTCACTGCATGGACAACATAATGAATTTATCACTTAGAATTGTAAGAAAGTATCCTACAATATCAAAAGTTGAATTTATCTAGGATGTGAGCTCTACACATACTTCTGCCGAAGTCCCAATTTTTTTGTGGAATTTCAAAAAATTTCCAAGGAAATATTAGAAGGAAATATAAGCTTCTTAAGGATGTTGATACCAGATGGATCTCCTTGCATGTACTTGTGCAATGAGTTCTTTCAGAATATTGATCCTTGGTTGGAATAATGTATGGGCATCACAACAGAGTAGACAAATCTCTTGACCTCTTACATAGGTTAAGTGATATAAAGACACTCTTAACTTTAGCTAGTCTTCTCCCCATGTTGGAAAAAATGAACAATCTTGTGAAGAAAGCCCAAGAAAGAACTATGTATATCTACAAATATACCAAACTACATAGAATGACATGCATGGCCCTCGATAATCTATATCTAGATCTAACTTCTCAAAGCCCAAATTTTGTATGTTGGTAGATAATTACATATTTGAATAATCCTAAAAAAATATTTATAGCTTAATGTAAGCGAGAAGTGATGTGTCTTTGTACATGTATTTGAGATACCAATGCACCATTGTATGATGGTTAGACACTCTATCAGAGAACAACCTCTTACAAAGGAAGCTTTAATGACATTGTTAAATTTGTTCTAGTGTTAATTTGAAGGATATTGTAAAATCTATTTTCACAAAGATTTATCAATGATTCCTCAAGATGAAATAATTGAAGCCATTTCTATTGTGTATCCTCAATTTAGCACTCGAGGCAGCCGAGATAGCCCAAGAAATTTTCATCAAAAAGTAAATACCTTGGTTGAACACTTTTTGAAAAGTTCATAATAAAATGGACAGACAATAGAAGGAATTATAAACGAAAATAAGCTTAGAGAACAATCTAAGCATTTTGCATTAAGTATGATGGACCAGTTTGAGTCCATGGAGAAACCCATAGATGCGAGATCAATAACATGGGCTTGGACAACCTTAGGTCAAAGTGAAATATTTCATGATTCAATATCAAAATATTTCAAAGTTGTTGATTTATTTCAAACAATGATATTGGGATTTGTGGAGGATGAGAGATTTTTCATTGAATTGAGGTTTTTGAAATCAAAGATAAGAAACAAACTCTAGAAAAGAATTTAGAAAATTTATTCAAGGTATTTGGAACTATGTATAATGTCAAAAATTTTCCTTTTGAAAGGGCACTCACAATTTGGAAGTCTATATGCGCAAGAAGAGGGTTGTGTAACACTTGAAACACTGGTAGTGGTGGCACTAGTAGTGGCACAAATGATGGTGAAACAATGAATGTTGATTTGAGATGTATTTAAGCAGATGCACGCAGCCTGGTGAAGAAAATGAAGACCAGACTCAAAATCAAGATGACTCTTTATCTCAATGTTAGACTGACGACCTAACTTGATCTGGCAAATGGAAGTGAATTAGTAGTTTATAGGTATTTATACTGCACTTCTTGAATCATATTTCAAACTGTAGTTGATGATATTTTATATTGTATTCCATGAAATTATGAATTAGATTGAATACATTAACATATTACTAATAATTTTGGGTTATCCCACAAAGCTGGTTTACAATTTTTAGGAGATTCTATTTTTTTGTTGAAATCACATATTTTTATAAAATATAATGATTTAAGCCTTAAAAAGTTCCATTTAAAGCATTCCAATTGAAGAGGGTTTGATCAAACTACCTTAGATCAAACCTCCTTGGATAGAACCCTGCTAGTTTTAAACCATACCTATAATAGAGTATCCTTTACACCTATCAAAATGCTAATAAAAAACCACTTTTGATTTACCTTTTGTGGGATCAAATGATTTAATTTAAAATTTATTTTTTGTAAGTATGTAGTCCTTATTATAAGCTTCCCAAAAAGTATAATTTTAAATAAATTTAATTTAATTATTATATTTAGTTTTTATTTCTTGTGAATGTAGGTTTTTCACCGAAAAATCAAGCTCTTTGTTCTGCACATGTGGAAAAATAGAAGATTATCATTTTTTTTTTGAAAAATATGTGTGCACCAGATATTGAAGTCCTTGATCCAACCAAAAAAAATTGAATTTCGATACATGAAAAAAAAGTTGTGTTATACAGTCCACCTATTTCTAAATTGTAATTGGTTTGACTTCAAAACTTGATTAAGGAAAAAATATTCAATAAAAAACTGTGAAACTTTGGAAGCACTAGATATCATAGTTACAAATCTAAATTTGAAAAAATAGAATTTTATCCTTCATGGAAAAAAAGTTATGTTATACAGTGAGCATCACCCCTTAAAAATGGTGTTTGCTGAAAAAAACTAGTTTTCGAAGGAGATGGAAAAAAAGTACAATTTGATTCCAAAAATTTTGAAAAAAATATATTTAGAATCTACAGACAAAATTTCACAAATCACTAGTTTGCATCATCTTCAAATTCCTCACGGTTTAGCCGCTATAGGTGCCCGAAAGTGAAGATTTAGTTAGAAAAAATCAATTTAGTGTCCAATTTGGCCAAAAATTGTAAACCAGTATTGTGGGATCACCCTTTTTTCTATTTTAATTGTGTCATACGATAATTTTTACACATACTCAGTGATTCATCATTCAACTCAATGCTTAATATTTCCTTGCTAGCGTGGATTTGTGCATAAAGTTCATAAAACTTGTAGTAAAGTAAAAATTTGATTTTTGATTTGATTGTGATTTTGCATCAATCTTCACACTTTATGAATTATTTTGATCAGCGCCTCATCAGTAACTAAGTCAAAAAATGAAATATACTCCTACAATAGACTAACTCATGGCTTATTATAACCTCACCGCCTTACAATAAGAAACCAAGCAAATAACAACACTTATCACACTACTTATAAATTCCTATTACACACATAATATTTGATAAATAATTGAAAGGAATATTAATCCATTCCTTGAACAAAAGCTAACAGTTCAACATCCATAACACATGATATGATATGGCAACTTATAAATTTTTCTTGATTAATTTGAGTCAAATATAGTGAATACAATATGGGAGAGAAAGATGGGTCAATATTCAAAATTAAAGAAATACACTTAAGTATTTAAGTCATCTTTTGTTATTACAAATCAAAATTATAGAGCTATCAAATAGCTTAAACTGTGCAAAAAGAGCTTATAGAGAATGAGATGAAAGATCAAAAAATCAAAACCCTTTGAAATTTTGAATGAGGCTTGGGATTCCATTTTATAACATAAGGGAAGCAACAAGAAAAGAAGTCAAGAACCTCATCCCATACCTTTTTGACAACCAAAATCTTAGGCATGAGGCATAGGAATAAAAGCATGGATCCAGTCATAGGATGGGTAACCAATTATACTTTTCATTCCATGCCTTAAACATAAATTTTTAGAAGGATAGTCATGAGATAATAGCTTTTCCACATTCTCCAAATTTTGATGATACTTGGCATCAAATAAAACATTGGCCTCTCTACAAAAAGTTTCCATCATTTTTTCTACATTGACCATCCTGTCTGAATAGGAATTAAGCTGATTTAAATTATCAAATTTGTCGTCTTTGCAAATCAAAGAGAGGAGTGTGGGGATTACAATATTGAAACTATCCTTCCATTTCTCTATGGTCTTCAACTCCGTATTAGTTTCTAATAGGTAGGGTACAACCCTTTTGTCAACATTTATTAAAGAGTTTATTTTTTCTGTGCAACTTCAATTATACTTTCCAAATACCCTTTATGATTTTGTGCCATCTTGGAAATCTAAAAAGTAAGATAGATACTAGGTGGGGTATTATATGTGTTTTCAAATCCCTTATAAAAACCTTCCAAAGATGAAAATATAGGATTCCATTGTTCAAATATACATTTGAGCCACTCTTGATCCCCACTTATTCCGGTAATGACATATCTTAAATTCAGATATGACACACACGTATATTCTAGCCTTCTTAATATTTTAGACAGTATGTGCTCTAGGATGCACATTGGATTGTGCCACACATTTTCCTTTTGTTGATTTAGCTAAGCATTATTCAAGTGCTCTTCTAGAATTTGAATCTTTTTTTAAGGCTCTACATTTTCAATCATCACATGAGTAGGGGGAACTGTAGAAGATGAGCTTGCTTCTTGCACACTTTCAAGAAGGGATATTTTTTGAGCTAATAATAGTTGTTGTTGGGTGTAAGCTTCCATAAGATCATTATGTTCCTTCAGCACTATATTAATTCTATCTTGCAACCTCCAAACAGTAGCATCATTAAAATTGCAAACATCTACCACTAATGTAGCAGGTTTAGGGGCAAAGGTTTCAAACACCCTCTTTACAATCAAGCTCCCTTTAATACCCTTACCCTTTGATGCTTCATCAATCATAGGTTTCTTTTTAGTTGGGGAAAGCACCTAGATTGCAAGGGCTTCCAAATGTGGGTTGAACCCTGATCCTGACAATGCCATCTTTGCTTCCTCTTTTGTGGAGAAAATATCTCCTTGTTTCCTAATAGTATCAAAGATAATTGCAGTTCTAAGCAATATCCCATTCAGGGAGCAATAACAATCCTATATCTTCCACCATGCTTCTCCCTTCATCAAGCATAATATTTTTGGACTAAAAATTCATTTACGCCCTTACCTTTGCAGCTACTTTATCATAATTTTCTTTGGGCACATTTGCTTGTGCCAATTGAACTCTTTTAAGGTATTCCTCGCTCTTTGATCTCAAAGCAAACTCGTTAAACTCTTGGGATTTTATAAACTCATCATTAGACATGAATTGTGAACATGCCAATTCCCTCACATCATTGAGGTTATCTCTCCCCATAGCCACGTCCAACCCGGACCTTTGCTAAAGAAGGCCAACAATATTTGATCTTGGGGGATGGCATATATTGCTAAATTTCATCCATGGTGATATGAACATATTCACTCTCATTTGAATTAATGGGATTATCAACCAATAATGGTGATTTCTTAACTTCATCCTCTTCTATGGTTGATCTCTTTGGGGAGAATTATAATCCACATTGATTGTTTGAGGGGAAGGAGAGGGAGTAACCTGTGGTGGGTTTGTTTGCATATTTTTTTCTAATAATAGCCCCTTGGGGCTAGGGCCTTCTAATAGAGAGGTCAGGTATAGGATGCTTTGTTGGTTTCTCTTCTAGGATAGGGGCCTTACCTACAACTTTGTCAAAATTCTTCAACATTGCCTCAATATTGGAAATTGGGTTAACAATATCAGAAAATGCTCCATGATAATCCTTATCATTCTCTATCCTAGCAACCTCTACCTTGTTGAATGCAATCCATTTCGCCTTTCTATTTTCCACCTTAGTTTCATCCTTACAATTTCTTCTAACATATTTGTTTACATCAACCTAATGGAAAAAATTAGACCTTCTAATATTTTCTTGACGTTGTTTATGAAACCTTCAGGATCAAAACCCATGAATTTTAACTGAGATAACCTATATTCCCCAAGCATATCTTTCAACCCATCTAAGGCTCCTTTGGTTGAAGTGAAATCTGAAAATGTAGTAACATAAGGGAAGAAGACCCTTTATTTTGTTTTCTTAAATGAAACTAATCAGTCTCATTCAATTGCCATATAATTTCTATCAATGCCAACTTGGGTGACACATATCTAGGTAGCACATGGGGGGCTTGAGGGTACCCATATATTCTAATAACAACCAGGAGTTTTGATAGACATAAAAATGTCCATAGTTAAGCCATACTCCTAACTCCGGCCTCCTCTTTTTGGGCCTAAGGAAATCTAAAATTTCCTTGTGCAGTCTGTTTCCAAGTAGACCCAACCTTTCCATGACTTGTCTTACAAAGTAATTCTCAAAAATATAGTCAAACTCACTACAATGTTTGTCCCAAATATGGCTCCAACATTCATTAGTAAAAAAACAACAATATATGACTAAATAAACTACTAAAAATTGCATATAAAGGACTAATTTTAGTCACATGACCATTAGTAGTTTATTGCCAGTCATTTATAACACGACCAAATTTATGACTAAACTATTTTAATCATTTATCTAGTCATTGATTTAGTCATTGATTTAGTCATTGATTTGGTCATTAATTTAGTCATTGTTTATTGTTAATTGGTCATTTATTTAGTCATGGTAGTGATTTATTTAGTCATATATTTAGTCATTAATTTAGTCATTGATTGTTGTTAACTGGTTATTTATTTAGTCATGGTAGTCATTTATTTAGTCATTAATTTAGTCATATAGTTAGTCATTAATTTAGTCATATATTTAGTCATTAATTTAATCATTTAGTCATTTAGTCATATATTTAGTCATTTATTCGTATATTTAGTCATTAATTTAGTCATTTAGTCATTGATTTAGTAGTATATTTAGTGCATTTTTAATTGTTGTCATTTGGTAGTTTATTTTATTAATAAAAAAGATCACTTATCAACTATCTAAAAGATTTGCACAATAAAACAAAAATGAGAAGGTAAAAATAACTTATTTTATTAATCAAAAAGAAATTACATACAACTGTGTAAGCTTGAAATGGAGTTACAATTTGTTGTCCCAACATGAAAGAACTTGAAAGATTACAATGCATTGTTGAGAGAGAAAAAAACCTAACTGAAATCTACTCCAAAACCTTGCCTTTATGTTGTTCAACAACTTACAAAAGAATAGGAACATGACTATTCTTTTATATCATAACCTACAGTCCCTTACCCTTGTAATGCATAAGTACATGATCTACATCTTTGCAAAGGAACTTTCATTCTATGATTGTGATAAAGCTCCAATCATCTGTAGGCTGCCCTCATTCTAATTACTATCATCTTATGACCATGTTAATTGTTACTTCATTGTTTCTCTTACCATTGATCATTTACCTCTTCATCTTCATATCTTGCTGGTTTCTTTATCACCAATCATGAATCCTACCAATCGAAGTAAATTTGAGTCATTTTCCACAACTTTCTTGCCTGTCAGCAACTCCAGAAGAACAATACCATAGCTATAAACATCATATTTCTCATTAAGCCTTGAGGTTCTTGCATATTTAGGGTCAATATAACCAATAGTACCCATAACATAGGTGGAGGTGTGAGTTTTGGCCAAGGAAATGCACTTGGCATTGCCAAATTCTAACAGATGTGCTTCAAAGTTGTTATCTAAAAGAATGTTAGATATCTTTACATCCCTATGAACAATACATTGGTTACAATCATGATGAAGATATGATAATCCTTTTGTAGCACCATAGGCTATCTTTAAATGAGTATCCCAGTCTAATTTAATCTTCTTTGATGTTCCTACACAAAGTTTAAAATGTTTGTTAGGTTCTCCCCAATCTATTTTGAATAGATAGTAGAAATATTGATTCGACTCATATATCATAAATCTATCATGTTTCTACATAACATCATTTTCTCACCATGTAGGATGTCCCAAAGAATTCCATTTACTATGGAGTCATAAAATAGAAACAAGTAAAATATAGAACTGCATAATACTGAATTTTTTTTTTTTAAAAGAACTTGGAAGAAAGGATGTTGAAGATATTTTGCGCAGTTGGCACCTGCATTTTTTGTACAACCTCAACTTTGTCCACCTAGTCCAAAACAAAAGCATGTGAACCAAGTTAGAATCCCCACAAAATCATAAAGGAAATTTTTTTTCATATGCTGACAACAAGAAAAGTAAATACTAAACAAAAACACTTCCCGAATTGCATTCACAAGCATAAATTTAGAAATATACTATTACTAGACTAGCACTTGTACCCATAAGAGGTTCAAGGGATACACCGATAGGACATTAAAAGTAAAATTTGAATGTATTTTAATCTTATATTATTAGTTATACAACAATTTAAATTATGCACATTAGGATTACAAATATGAACTTTGATTTGTACAAATAACCATGGTTTGATAGGCCTACCATGATCAACCTAAATATACTCTAGAATTTGTACAAGCTAATGTTTTAAAAAGTGAAGAAAAAAAAATCCTATGTATGTTAAAAGAAGAGATACGTAATGGTCAGGACAAGAATCAAGTTCAACCTCCATAGCATCTAGTAATCTTTTAGAGGATTCCTTCAAATTGGTAGCTTCATATATCCAAAGAACTGATGTTGAAAATAATTAAGATAATTAAAAATTCATTTTTTTTGTGTGCATGCATCTAAGGCATTTGGAATGAGGGAATGTGGAGAGGCCGAGAGAGGCATTAGAGTCCACCAGCCGTATCCTCTTGCGAGCTTCATTTAATGAGATTTTTCCCTGAAAAGAAACACTTAGTATTAAACTTGTAGATACAACAAAAAATGGTTATTCAAACACTAGTGTGACAATGAAATGGAATAGCAAGAAAATATATTAAATGTAACTATTTTACAGTGATAACTAGATGGAAGATGTAGAAAAAAATATTTTAGAATGAAATAAAACACAACAAAAAATGATCTCGCTAGGTATAGTATCACAAAATACAAAATCACTGACACCATGGCAAGTGACTTACCTCACGATTTTGCACAAATTATGTCATGTTGTCAACTATTTCAATGATATCAATGCAAAGAGTTTGGAGGAAAAATATTATTAAAACCGACCAAAGCAATAATCTTTAAAAGATGAGATGAACCAAAACCAATCTCCCTACAATGACTTCTTCAATTTGTTCACAATAAATGAAAATTAGATTTCAATTACACAATAGGAGATTCAATTCATGCAATGCCTCACATTCCCAAATAGTACCAACAATTGCTAAGTTGCCTTGTGTTATACCTTTTACAATGGGGAACTGACGTGTTGCAGAGGTGAGAAAGATGATTATCATGGAATAAATGTTGCCTTTCCTCACTCGATGTGTAAAACTAATAAATGAACTTGCAACATAACCAGTTTGGAATCAATGAAGGTCTAATACAAATTATAGGCTCTAAGAAAAACTTTACATTGAACCACCCATGATATTTTATCTAAAAATGAGTTTTATTAAAAGTAATCTCTCTCACAAATGATTGATGCTCATAACATCACAGATCCAAATACAATTACAGATTCCCATGCCTCTCTTATGAATAATAACAAGCTCATAATTATTAAGAAGCAGGTGGCTCTATTAACCATTCAAAAATGACAAAGTTGCCAATGTGTTATAGATTAGTTCTCTTCTTTCTTCTTATCTTAGAGTCTTGTAGTGCTCTTGGGTAGTATACCCATGTGTTGGTAACTTGCTAGGTAGGTAGGTAGTCTTTTGAGTTCACCTTTGTAGTCTTTCTACAATGAAAGTGAGTTCTTTATGGTTTTCCATTTATAAAAGATTGAATAGGTAATGAAAGAAAACCAATGAAATTAAACACTTGTTACAAAAAATAGATTAGGGCTTGGGAAAGAATGAAACTCAATAAATAAGAGATTCTATAAAGGTCTATTGAACCTAGGCATTCACATTGCTTAAGGAAAAATATAGTAATGAGCTGAAAGCCTTAAGCACAGTAATGGAAAAGTATAAATGAGATTTACTCATTTCAAATATTTGAGAAAATTTACAACTCATAAATTCGTTCTCAAAGGACATATGGCCAAACAATATTAACAATATAATAATAAAATATGAAACATTCAACTATTTTATGTGAAGAAATAAAAATGCTTATAATAAAGAAATGAATCATAGAGAATGGTTTTGAAGATGGTTTATCTTTTTTCCTACATAAAGCTCATCAAATGTTGTACATGGCAGAAGAAAGCCACAAACCTTAGGTGCCAATACCTTTATCAAAATCCTATTTTTTTGACATCAATTTAAATACAAAAATAATTTGCATACAAGATGACAAGCATCTAAGATTCTAAATCAAAACAAGGAAGTCACACTTTGTAAGGATGGTTGGTATTGGATATTGCTTACACAATTACACCAGATACAACCATTATTCACAATAATTATTTGGCTAGGGTAGTGAGAATTGTTAGGATACAAGGAAGTTCAAATTAAATTTAAAACAAGTGAATGAGCCCTTAACCTTCAAACAAAAGAGATAATAGTTTAAGAAAAGTGACAAGTACATTAAACTTGCATTAGAAAAGACCACATTACTCAAATGACAAGACAAAAAGACTAATACAAACACAGAAAAACCAAGACAAGTCATAGAAAACAACCTTCTCAATACCAAAGAACATTCTAATTCCTAGAGAGATACAAGTGTGACCATGACTAGTTTGGCCTACTTCTAGAAATCTAGAGGTTGCAAATACCTACTTGCCACAATTACTATAGAAGTTACATCAATAGTAGACATATTTTACAAGATGAGAAAATGAATTATATCAAGGAAACAGAGCTGAAAATTGTATCAAGGAATAGGGAACTATTTACATAGTAGACAACTAGACCAGGGGCAATGCAATTTCCTCCATAACCAAAATACAATGTATAGCTAGAGCAACAAGAGAGATTTCTCATCAATAAGACATTGTCTTATCCAATATAGACAACTAGTAAATAGCATTACAACACAAGTTAGGTGGATACTCAACTTGACAGTAACAACTAAGCAATTATTCAACCAATGTAAGCTTGAATCACACACCAAAGTTTCAAGTAAATAGTAGCAAATAACTCATGACTCACTAAAATACTCACAGAGAGCTCATCAACGAGCTCATCAAATTATTAGAAAAATAATCAAATTGATTTGCTGAATTTCTAATTCTATATATTTTAGGGACTAAGTTCTTTAAACATTTTTTGAGTACTTTTAGTACTCTTACTCTTCACCCTTGGTAGTGTTTGTTTAGTACAAATCTAGCTACTGTGATAGATAATCACAAAAAAATACATGTGCAAAGAGTAGATACAACCATGACCTAAAATTTTGAAGTACAACACTTGTCAAAGCACCCACAATACCAAAATTATCATTCAAAGGGTGATTGTCGGCTTCTGCAATTATACCAAAGCCATCTGGTATGAGTTTCTAAATAAAATGGATGATAGGACTTAGTAATGCGTGTAATTAATTGTATTCTCATTTTCTATACTTACCTCTATTACAAAATATGCTTGTTAACAAAAATACCTACTCTATGAACTCCTATAAAGCATGTAACTACTCTCGAATTAATATTAGTTAGTTTCTATGGTCAAAAACATAGTTACTAGGTACAAAAAGTTCAGTTTGGAAAGAAGAGAAAAAGGTTTAAAATATCATGATTTCCTAAATGGTCTAATTTGATCTAGATAAATATAAAAACTAAAAATACATTTGATATTATATATTTTTATAAACCTAACAATATACATACAAACACATACAAAACAATTCATAAGAACTAATTATTTTAAGCATAGCAGCATTAATTGTTTGGGGAAAAATTTGGAAAACCAAAAGTTCAGGATTTTTTGAAAAAATCGGGAAAAAAGGGGAAAAAATTGGGGAAAAATCGGATTTACAAAAAAAGGCAAAAAATTGAAGAAAAAAATCAAACTACTTTTAAAAAAAAAAATTAATGGCACTTCCATAGCATACAGACAGTGAGAGCAAATAAAATACAGAGTTCAATCCATGGATTATAGAAAATAGATTTTCGTTGGTTATATTCATATCGTTTATTACATTGCACAGAACATACTACAATTGCATAAATATCAGATGGTGACAGTTTTCAAAATGTTTATTACAATATAGTTTGTGACATTGTACAAAGTCAACCTATAAACTAAGTACAAATTTCCAAAAAAATCAATTGTACCAAATGACATGCTAGAGGGCAGAAGCTCCCGATGATGAAGCTCCTTGTCTATGCTACCACATTTTTCAAACAGTTCACTGCCTTGCTGCTATGGCTAAAAGCCTAAAATGGATGCTTGGAAAAAATATATCAAAGCATAATATTAAGCAATAGCATAGACAAGAAAGTGAACTGTTTGAAAAAATGCCTCAAAGAAATGTGGTCACATGGTGATGGAATTCCATGACAATCCATATTGTTGCCTTGCTGCTATATGGATTGTCATGGTATTCCATCACCATGAGACCACATTTTTTTGAGGCATTTTTTCGAACAAGCTATGGATGCTTGGAAAAAATATATCAAAGCATAATAAAAAGCAATAGCATAGACAAGAGAGTGAACTGTTTGAGAAAATGCCTCAAAGAAATGTGGTCTCATGGTGATTGAATGCCATGACAATCCATAGCATTTTATCATGGCATTCCATCACCATGAGACCACATTTCTTCGAGGAATTTTTTCAAACAATTCACTGCCTTGCTACTATGGCTGAAAGCCTAAAACAGGTGCTTTGGAACAAGCTATGGATGCTTGGAAAAATTCTATCAAAGAATAATAGTAAGCAACAAGCTATGGTCTCATGATTTTTTTTTTCGCATGAAAATCAGCGTGATGTTATTCGCATTTTTTTTTTTTAGGTTTTAAACACATTTTTTGGTGATTTTGCAGTTTTAAACGAGAAGAAATCATTGACCAAAAGGTCAATGATTTTTTCAAAAAATCAGGGAAAAAATCGTCCAGCCTACAGATTTTTTAAAAATCATGATTAATCAGGGTTTTTTGCAGATTTATGCTTCTATGCTTTTAAGTAGTATGGGCATGTTCCAGGTTTAGAATCTAGATGGATTTTAGTTTTTAACTCATTACATTGTTTTCTAGTCACATTTTTTAGGTAAGATTTTATTCATTAATCAGACCAATTCAAAAAAATTGTTCCAAACCCGATTTGAACAAGATTTGACCAAATCTGGTAACTACAGTTTGACAAAGCCACAATTAGGAGTTTGTTTGTAGAAAATGCTACCGAGAACTTTGTTACATAATTACAAGACTAAATCAATTCGTTTCAAAGCTAATGACCTGCCCTTTTGAAGAGTTTATGTATGTGGTATATCATTTGTAATTGTTATATTATGTTTGGCTAATAGTTATTCAATGTCATTCATAGATTCAAGCTAGCACAGGAGACCATGTTATTGTTGATGTTAATTATCTTCCTTCTTTCAAGGAAATTCCAGATGAAAGTGTTATTCCAGCATTTTGGGAAGCTATAAGAGTTCATATCAATCCTTCAAATCAAAATACCACTAAGGTTTCTCCCCACCTCTTTCCAGTAAAAAATAAGCTCCCTTTGACAAGACACATCCCAAGGACAACAACCCTTTGTAAGAAATGGAATAAAATAGTGGTCAACACTCCGTTACTTGTGTTCCATCCACTTGTTTGTATCAAGCTTATCCTTGAATTTTAATTTTCTTATAGAACTTTAATTAGCCTTGGGAATTGATCCAAAGAATAATAACGTAATATTTGCTAATAAAGATTAAGAGTTGCAAAACATAAAGAATATGGTCACATAAAAATAATGAAGTCTTAATGTTTATTAAATGAGGACTTTTGTCACACTTCAAGACAAAATTCCATTTACAGTTGATGAGGGAAATAATTTCATGTACTAAAAAACATGAGGTGATTGGAGCATCATTTAGAAGGCAAGGAGTTTTCAAGACATGTGGTATTAGCACCACCCAAACCTGTAGTTTGAACACCTCCAATGCCCTGTGGAATGTGTAGCCATTGGGTGTCATAAATCTATTTGGGGAGCCATGGAGAGAAAAAGATGATGGAGTGTGGAACAAGAAAACCATAGAGGGTAGAAAAATCGTGTGGAAGATTACTAAGGTTGTGGTCATAGTTTGGAAGGATAATGCCAAAGATGAAGATGTTAAGAAATTACATTACAGTTCTTGTTGGAAGTAACATAGGATGTGAGTGTGGAGTTTCCTATGGGAAAAGTAATGCTTCTTTAGAACCTGAAATAAACTGCCACAGTCAGAAATATGAAACATCTTGTTTGACTTAGTATGTTTCCTTTTCTCTAAAAAGTACATATTCTAACTCTTCAAAAAGATTTTTTATAGATCTAAGTTATCGATCTTGGTTTGGGTTCAAGGGTGCAATTTGTGGATTTGGTAAAAAAAAATCAAATTTGATTCAATTTGGTTTTGTTGATACAAAAACTTGTAAAAACCATAAATATATGCATATTTGCAATAGAAATTAAGCTCAGTATTTTTGAAAAGCATGCTCCTATGGCTTATAATCCCCATTCTCCCTTTAGGTTTTCATTTGCATTCCTTATTCTCCCATAGCTATTCTACATCTGATATACTTAATTTTCCTTTGCATTCATTTTCAACATTCAATTTAGCTTATTGCTAGCCTTGCTTGGGATCATCCACTGCAGCTTAATGGCCTCTCTCATCATCTAGTCCTAATGTCATCTTGCTTGTTCTATACTCCTCACTTGTTCCCCACTTTCTTATTGACAAATCTCTTATTGTCTCTTTATCACCTATTATGTTACTGACAACTCACTTAATGCCCATATTATCACCTATTACTTAAAGCTAGACATATTCTTAGACATTCCTAGATTTCAAGCAACCTTTGGCTCTCCTACTTACCTTCTCAGTTGCCTTATTTGTAGATTCTACTTTTTTATACCTTTTTTATAAAGGTTCCTAGTGCACAAGTGATAACCATTTGATTGCAGCCAAAAATGCCTCATTTTTGCAAAAATAATGAAAGTTTTTCAATCATATCAGCACTTCTTAGTCACTTATGAAGCATATAGATATTCCCCCTCTGGTTTTCATCTTTTAGTCAGTCACTATGACATTCCAATTGTCTCTTTCAAACTAGAGCAACTAAGTCCCCATCTTTTCCTCACCCATCTTTCACCCTTTCAGGCACACCTAGGTCAAATCTAATATAGTAGTACACTATGATAAAGGTACAATTCTAGGGGTATCTAAAATTCTATCACTTAGGACATTGAAGTAGTAATATTCAACACTGAATGCTTGAAATGAGTTATGTTCAACACTAAAGTAGTCCTGCAATGTAGCTATAGAAGAAAAATATGTCTATTAAAAAATTCAAAGAAAAATGTTTAACTACACTCCTAGTCATAAGAAAATGAGGCTTACCTTACACCTGCTGCAACATAAACAGTCAAAGAAAAAGCAGTGTGAGAAACTTCTTTGAATACAAAAGAATTTGTTAAACCTCATGTCATTTAATTAATACTATGCAGAATCCATATCCATGGTATCTTCCATTTTTCTCCCTGAGTAGTACCCATTTCACTCTTTCTCATGGCTTATGCTCCTATGATCATCCTCTGGCATAGGGTATGTAGCTATTGTCCCTACAAAACACCAATTCTAAGACATCATAACATTTAGAAAGAGAATCATATGAGATCATTGAAACCCAACAGAGGTGAAAGAGTCTCGTAAATAAATAAAGGAGGTTGCTTGCTGCTAATTAGGGTTGATTGTTTTAGAATGAAATAAAACACATTAAAAAAATGATAACCATACAATTTAAAAAAAGAAGTAAACCTCATTGAGATCATGGCAAGTGACTTACCTCAAAATTCTGCACAGATTGTGTTGTGTTTTCAACGATTCCAATGAGAAAAAATGGGTAGAGTGTGTAGGAAAAATTTATGCAATGTTCAAAACCCTCCTACTTTGTTTGAATGGGCGGACCTAACTTTGAAACTACACTTGGATTCTTATTTGTAATTGAATGTCTCATATGTTCTGCATAGGTTTCACACAAAATAATGATTTGATATTTTAACACCACAAAGAGTTGATTTTTTGGAAGATTAGATATTGACAAAATGCCTCTTGAAGAGAGGTTATCTCATGGAATGCAATGATTGCAGGATTTTCCCAAAATAGATTTTTCCAAAAAGCTTTAGGAACTTTCAAGCAAATGCAATTGGTAGGTGTAAAGCCAAACTGGACAACCTTTTACAACATTCTCCCTACCAATGCTAAAATAGGAGAATTGGAACAGGGTATGCACATCCATCAAAGCATAAAAAATAGAGGAATTTTTTCAGACGTTACAGATGCAACTGCCTTGATGGACATTCATGCAAAATGTGAAAGCATAGAAAAGGCATGTGAACTGCTTGACAAAATACCTCAAAGAGATGTCATCTCATGGAATATGTGGGTGAGCTTTGAAATATGTAGAACCTTAGGAATCTAGATTGTTTTGCATTAGGAAGGGATTCTCAGAACTTCAAAACGATCAAACCCATGATTTGTAGAGGACGAGACTTGGGTTATATTCTAACACATCTGATAGCTCATTTGTGGTTCTCAATATATATTCCCTTTCTAGAAATTGTTGTACAAACAAGTCTCATATGTAAAGATCTCAACCATAAATGGAAGAGATGTAATCTAATGTAATATGAATCATTTTCCCACATAATTTTAGATGATGAATGTTGTTTGTTCTCTTGTAAATAAACTCATGGTATTTAATGTAATGTGTCCATCTTAATAAATTTGTTAGTTGAGCCTTTGTATTGTAGAGCATTGTATAGGAGGGGTTTTACTTCTAATTGTGTCTATTGTTCAAAATAATACCAAGAATGCATTATGGAGGGTAAGTATCAACATCAAAAGGTATTTAAATTTTATAGAATAAATACTCTGGTCATACCTCCATTTTAAGCTCAAAAAATGTTCACATTGCACTTTACAGTTCTTAGCCTTTTGCAACACACAAACTCATTTTATGAAAAATAATTACAGATGAAAAAAATATATTTTTTATAATTTTTTCGCCATGGATTGGACAGGGTAGGATTCAGCTACCACAAACAACAAAATTATATAATGATATAGCCACCCTAACCTTCTTCAAACCAATTGTATTAGTGTCATGTAGACTTGTGGAAGTGTCACCAACAACAATTATGCAAGTGTATGAGCGGTTGTACAACACAACCAACGGTTGCATCAATGTATCAATATGCCAACAACAAGAAACAAATATGTAACTATACTAGTAACCTAGTTAATGTCACCAAAAGCCATACCCTGCAAAGTGGTAGTGCTACCCAAATAGGACAACACAATCAAAGACAACCAAGAAATGATGTCTTGTCCATTTCTTGATTATTTAAGGGTTATTTAGTACACACATCACAAATATTTGTATATGCAAGTATCAACACCTAATTGTAGCTCACCATGACCATAGGAGTGATTGAAAAAATGAATTCAATTGTAAACAGTGGAAGTCTAGGGGGAAATCACAAGTTGATAAAGCTAATTTTTTTTTGAATTACTATAAGAAAAATCTAATGATATTTATAAATTTTAAGGAAGAAAAGCTTAGTGATGACACTACCAAGCTTGTTTCTACCACACATGGGTTTCCAAGGTAAAATTCCTTTGTGTTACTGTATGTTCTTGTTTAAATTTTGTTGTTAATGCTCATGTCTCATTTCCAACAACAAATTGACAATAATTCAAGTACAATGTACATTCTAAAGTGTTGTCATTTAAGTTTCTTTTCAAGTTGGAAATATAGTTCATGTTTTCAATCTCCAATTAATTGTCAACAGGTAAAAATTTGAGAAATTACCAATGAATCTTAAGACAAAAATGCCAATTCTTACATTCTAGCATCATTCTAGTGTTTGTTCAAACTACCATCTAAAAGTAATTACACACTTCCTCTCATATAGGAATGTTTATATCTCTTAGGCTACTGTTATAATTCTTATTCACTACGTGGTGAAGAAACACAAATATATAACAACCTCAGACAATGCTTGAACACTTGTTATTCCTTTGCAACTCATTAATGGATCCCAATGATATTCAATAAAGAACTTAACTATGTTAGTCAACCAGAGACATCTATTTATACAGCTGCATATTTCATCCAATATTTCCACTTATAAAGCATCTATTATATCATATTTGTACTTATAATGCACCTACTATGCCTAGAAGCCATTGGGAATCCATTTGGTAAAAAATGTAAATAGCATTTCCTTCTTGTAGTAAATATAAAGTTAAATCTTTTCAAATCACAAATTTCACATAGTTGATAGTCTCAAACTAATTAAAATTGAACTAGCTATTTCTAAAATATCAAAAACCAACATCCTTGGTTAAAATTTTATTAATTAAAAATTATTTCTATATAATTTTCTAAGAAATAGATAAATAAATACACATATTTTTTGGTTCTTAAAGAGGATGTAAATGTTCCATAAGAAGAAGAAATTACTAGAATAGATGAAGAATCAACAAGAATGATGCATCAAAAGAAACATATAAACTTACCCAACTATGTATATCCCAAGGTAAACTATAGAGTCCAGACCAACATGATAAATAAGCTCATCCATAGGCATTTTCAAAGCAGCAGGCACCCAGCTGAGAAATTTGAAATATGTTTTATAATTCAAATTGATGAATTTTCCAATTAACTGCTGAAACAGAGCATATACAACTTCAAAAGTAATGTGAAGCTAATAAAATGAAAATAATCTAGGCCATAGGTGTGAAACAAGATTG
This sequence comes from Sequoia sempervirens, assembly GCA_007258455.2. Taxonomy (NCBI): domain Eukaryota; kingdom Viridiplantae; phylum Streptophyta; class Pinopsida; order Cupressales; family Cupressaceae; genus Sequoia; species Sequoia sempervirens. Next base: position 47,353,327 of record VDFB02000003.1, on the reverse strand, counting down.
TTCTCTGTTTCAGTGATGTCCATAGTTGTGAAACAAAAAACAAAGAGAGAGAGAGAGAGAGAAAAGTTAGGGAATTCCACAAATAAGCATCACAAGTGAAGAAGGTTACCTCAAATGGTTGAGCACAACAAAAGGCATGGAGTCAGGCTTCCATAACTAAGGATCTGCCCATAATACAAGTGACAAATTACATCAAACAACATGACCGCCCTGAATTCCCCATGCTTGGGATTCAAAACCATGACCACCAAACCCTTGACCTATATGAGCCTTTTGCTCGATAGTGCCTTCAACTCATGCACTATGCTCCTACTCCCCTTCACTAACCCTGATCTTACATTTTCAAGAAAAATTAGTAATAGAACACAATAAAAAATGGCCCAACTACATACAGATTTGAAAAAAAAAATTAACTGAAACCATGAAAAGTGACTTACTACAAGATTCTACACAAATTGTGTTCTACTATCAACATTGATGATGCGGAAAAATGGGCAAAGGTTGCAACCCTAAATCACGCGTCACACTTTCACTTTTCCATTTTGGCAGGCTACGCCTGAAAATAAGGTTTGACTTTCACTTCTCCATATTGGCAGGCATTTTGAATGAAGGTTTTAGAGTATGTTTATTAAAATGAAAATTATGGACAAGATCTTAATAATGAGAAATTTTTTGTATGTTAAATACATATATAAAATTATTATAGTTAATAATTAATAATAGTAATTTTTTATATAATACAAAATATAATTAATATATTATATATATTTAATATAATAGTAATACAGATTAAATTATATATAATATAATTATATTTATTATTATATTTAATAGTATATATATGTTATATTATTATTATACATTGTATATTATAATAAAAATTATTAAATATAAATATAAAATTATTATAATTAATAATTAATAATTAATTTATTTTTATATAGAGTGGGTAGTTGCGCAGGAATCTCTCCACAATTATCAGAGTCATCGTTGAGGATAAATCTTTATTTTTAGGACAAAATGTTCTTTTTTTAAGGGAAAAATATTTGTTTTCAGTAGACTCGACCATTACATTTCTACAATCCATGCAAATTGAATCTAATTACTTCTAGAAATAACTACTTGACCTTACATTTTTAAGGCACTACTTCTAGAAATAATTACTTTTACAGACATTACATTTCTACAATCCATGTAAATTGAATCTAATTACTTCTAGAAATAACTACTTGAGCTTTTGAAATGAAAGTGTCTACAAGATAGCCCTCAAAATGCAATTGGATTGTTTAAATCATATTTTATTAGTGAAATTGACCACAATTGCTCTTTGATACATTTGACATGCTAACACAACAAGAAAATCAAATTGGCTTCAAATCATAGTTAAAAACATTAATGATTCATTAACATAATGAGTAATAAAAGTTAAAGAATGCAAATGTTAATTTTTTTTATAAAATATGTGAAGGCCTTAAAACTGCATCGAGAGGCAATGCCTTCCACACAATAGGTATTTTTGGTGCACCAAGCAACCTAGGCGGCCAAATGGCCTGCTTAGGTAGGGATCCCATGAGGGGGGCTTAAGCTCTATAGATTATGATCAAATTCAAAAGAAAAAAAGAATATAGGAGTAATAGTCATTTATTTAGTCATTTTTATTTGTCTAACCAATTATTTAGTTGTGGTTTTACCCGATGACCAAATTAGTCATTTATGATGATCAAAGTAGTCATTTATTTGCCAAATTCTACTAGTGTTAGTCATGTGACTAAATTTTTTAGTCACGTGACTAAAAGTCTTAGTCACATGACTAAAAGTTTTAGTCACATAGTCATTTATTTGCTAAATTCTACTAGTGATTGCATTGGGAGATCATTTCCCTCTTTATCTTTCATGTTCAGTTGTAAAACTTTGCTGAAATGATATTTCCCTTTGTATTAAAGCATATTGAAAAGGAGAGAATACCACATGAATTTGACCTTCTTATTGCTTCTCTTAATTCCCACCAACTAATTGTGAATAGCCTCAACTAAAAAGGTAGCATAGTCAAAGTCACTATTGACAAAAGGATGTTGTATATCAACAAGCACATACATAAGAGGTGTCTCCATTTTTGAGTGTGCATTGTTTCCCAACACCTGGCATGGTGCACCTAGAGAATCTAGGGATGTGTGCATCAAATGGGTTAGCATTCTTGGGGCCACTTTATGTGTTGTATGTAACATTATGATAAATATTTAATGTGGGGTTGCACATTGGGGAAAATATTTAATGTCATTGGGAAAACTTAGTACCAAACATTATGTGTGGGGTTAATGTCTTTGTAAGCTCATGGTATTAGTCACATGGTTATATGTAATACCACTTTGTGATTTTGTGAAAGCTTGTTTCTATAAAAAAACACATGGGTTGTTATCTAAGGTTGGATAGTTAGCTAGTTGAGATAATCTTTTATTAGCATTTGTGAGGTTTGTAGCATGACATTAGACGATTGGTTACATGCTTGTTCATATGGAGTGCTTGTAGATGGATTGACGTTTCAAAGATATTCATGAAGGAATATAAATATTTATAGATGAATAATACATGAGTGATGGATGCTTTTGGAGGTTGGGTATTTCCCTCTTGAGGTTTTTCCTAGGGTATAGATTGTGTTATCTTTGATGGTATGTTGTCTATTCTTTTGCATATAGATTTTGAATACTTGTTTGAATAGATTTCTCTATTTGGGTTATGTGGAAATTATCTTGGATGGATATATATTTCCTTTCACACTCTTTAAATTATATTTCATTATCTCATATCTCTTGTTCTCAACCATTTTCTTTCCAAAATCATGCTCGCTATCTTCATGAATACATGATATAAAATTTGATAACCCACCACATTGTAAACACTTTTCATTTAAATAATCATTTTTATAGAATATGGAACCATTATCTCTAACACATAAAAATAAATCTAATTGTAGTGTTGAAAAATGTCATCCATGACATTTTCACACTTGTTTGGGCCCTCCTTGTTAAATTGAGCATAATGTTGCCTTGATTTAGTGTTGTGATGTGTTTAACACATTCACATTAGGTCTTGAGCCCTTGTGAACTAAATGAAATTAATTGTACCTTATTTTGGGTGTTGTAAAGTGTTGTACCACACTTTCACACTAATCTAGGGTTTTCATTATTAAATGATGCTTCTTTATGCTTTAATTAGCGTTATTTTCCATCCAAAAACCTTAATTAATGCATCTTTTCCAGGATAATCCTGAAATAAACCAACACCCAATAATAATTCATGTCTTTTTAGGTTATGTGGCCCATATTTAGTGATCTAGGACTCATATTCGACCTTGTGTATATGATTCCCACCTAAGTTTTGTGGCCCCCATCCTAATTTCACATCATTCTAAGTATTTTTGAAAAACGTGTCCCATAGTTAAGCCTAATGGGACTCATGTGCAACTTCTAGCATATGAGTCTAATGTGGCCCAAAATAAAATTTAATTGAAATTCTTGGTGGGATTTTATCCTCCTGGATCTAATGTTGGCTTGTAGTGTTGTAATTTGGGGAAATTTGGCATAAAAAAGTATAAATACAAGGTTATTTCACTCATTTTTCACCTAGCAACTTGAGTATTCATGCATTATAGAAAATTGGAATTTACAAGAGCATTCAAGTGTTTATAAGAGCATTAAAAAGCATTCAAGAGTTGTTTATCAAGCATTTTGGAGCATTATTTAAGTATCAAGTATCATGTCAAAGTCATCATGCATCATGTTTGTTTTTGAGGTAACAATTGTGATGTAGGGTTTCATGATTCATGCAAGCATTCAATTCAAGATCCACAACATTCAAACAAGAATCAACATCTATATCCACTAGAGCCATTTTATACATGTTTGCAACACTTTATTGCTAGGTTTTGTGTGTGATTTGCAAATCTAGGTTGAAGACATATTGAAGAGAAAGTTTGGAGAAAGTTGTCAAAGTGTTCAAAGTTATCAAAGTTGTAACCTTATTTTGGAGATCATTAAAGGAATTATACAGTGCAAACTTTGACAATCTAGACCCATAAATCAAGTTGAGAAGATCAAGCAGAGATTGAAGAGTAGATCAAGATCCTGATTCTCCAAAAAGGCCAAATTGGATTGATACACCACTTTTGGCGTATGAGTCCTATTTCAATGAAATTTCTAGATTTCAAGTGTTTCAGACATATCTCTACCAGATTCCTATTCCTACCCATAGACCCTAATTTGGGACTAAACTGCCTAGACTAGCGTATGAGTCCTATCAAACGATAATTGCAATGTTTTCAACATTTCAATCCCTCATTCAATCTGGACTATAGGTTTCCAAGTGCACACCTTTGATATCTCAGTTTTACATTCTATTTTGCATTCATTTCTAGGTCATTTAGTGAAGCTTTGCATATTATTAGGCTTGTCATTAAATATTGCATATAATTAGTCTTTCCCAGCCCTAGCTTGGTGGTGAACCCTCTTGTAGTAATTGATTGTACCTTAGGAAACCCTATTGCAAGATATTTTTCTCCTACTTCATTCTTGGATTGAGATCTCTAGGGTTTCCTTGAATGAGAGTGACGAAGATTTTTGTTCTATTTCCTAAACCATGGCCCACGACAATTTTCCACCTTTCATTTTGGTGAACCTACATTTAGAACATCTTAATTCTGATTTGGAGTGCATCTTCATCTTAGATTTAGCTTGCATTAACATTGCATTAAGGTTTGCATTAGTTAATTGACATTCTATGGTTTCTAATTCTTGCATTAGTGAAAGTGCATATAGCTTGCATTTTTGCATCTCGCATCATTGAATTTCATCTAAAATCTACATTGCACCTAGCTTAGACATCATCCAAAATAGAAAACATAACATTCACACAAAATTTGCTAAAAATGGTGCAAAAACCCTAAATTGGGACTCATACACCTCTCTGGGCGATTTAGTCCCAGTATCTAGGAGATTTTTCCTAATTTTTGGGTATTTTTTGTTGACTATCATTCACTATTCATACCCCTAAAAAAACCTAATTATGGCTCATACGCTCCTCTGGGCAATTTAGTCCCATTTCAAATTTTAGACTACATTTTTCAGCATTAAATTCTATGTTTCTATGTTTTAGTTTGTTGTTGTTAGTTTTTTGTTTTAGTTTGAAGTGTTTTTGTTCCATCCATTTCATTACATACACCATCATTTGGTTCATTACGTACATTGCATAATCTCAAATTTGTATTTAGACCTTTTATCGTAAGTTCTTACATTGCATTTCATCATGGATATGTGCTTTGGTAAGTTGTGGATGTCCTTGAAATATTTAGTGGATGTGTCAAGTTATACTTTTGGAAATGACCCTAACAAAATTGAACTTACTCATGCTCACTTGAATCCTAATGCATTTCCTCCTTGTGATGTTGACATCATTGGAGAAGATGATGACAACATGAATAAACTCCTAAACGACTGCCTTGATAACCTTGAAAATAATGCATCCTTCTATCCATACATGTAACAACCAAAACCCCCTATAATACCACCACTTGAGATGTTTGGTTAATTGCATCCTAAAACTGGGATACAAGTTGAGCCTAAGTTCCCTACAATCTAGGTGAACCTAGTTCCTCTAGTCAAGCAAAAATTCAACCATTTTACATTAACAAAGTAACCAACACTCCCATCAATCTAGAAGAGACATATGGAAAAGGATTCACAATCTTGAGTAAATAAGGATGTGATACAACAAGTGAACATGAAATTAATCAACTCTTAGAGGAAATTCCAATTGAAAATACAAAAGGATTAGGATATCAAGATCCTCCTCTCGATATGAGTGTTCTCCTTCCTAAAGAACAACCAATGATTCGTAACAATGATAGGAATGCCATGATCATATTAGGTCCTCCCCCTCAACCTTCAACTTGAGAAATTGGTGAATCGAGCAAGCATATAAGACCTTGCAAACTAAATAAACTACAATTCCCTTACCCACCAACCGATATTGAAAGGAATTTACAAATACTTCTACACCAATGACTTATTACATTACCACCCATAAGAGAAGATCGATCTCCAAATCCAAAAAATACAAACACATCACATTGTTGATATCATAGAGTTCTTGGACATAGTACTAATGAATTTTGTGCCTTAAAGAAAATCTTTAAAAATTTAGATATCATAGAAATAGTCCCTTAAAGTAAAACCCTTTTGCTCCTTTCCATGTAATAGTTGTAGGATAATAGCATTCTCACTATTGCATGTTATGCATTTATTGCAAATCATCTCAAAATGCAAGGAGCTCTTTCTCTTCACCTATCTCAGCTAATCCTTGCCTTGCACTTAGTGTGGGCATGGGTTAGTAATCCTTGTCCTAGTAATGCATTTTTCATTGTCTCTTTGGCTAGTCATTTTCCTTCTCTATATGATAAACATGATTGGGATGCAGATGAACTGCTCATAGGTTGACTCACACATGTGTCTTACTAGTCTTTTACATTATTTCTTTTTCATTTTTCCTTATGTGATTGCATGTGCATAATGTGATCCCTCATGTTGTCTTTTTGATGTATCTTAAATATCTCTTTGTGACATTCCTCTATTTGTCCCTACATTCTTCTCTATGTTGAGTAAATCCTTTTATCTTTTCTTTGTCTTGTGTTTTCATTTTGGGGATGATGCAAGGTGTCGAGACATTCATGTCTCTTCCATGTTGACCCAAAATCTTTTCCTTTTATCTTTTATTTGTCTTGTGTTTTCCTTTTGGGAATGATGCAAGGTGTCAAGAAATTCATGTCTCTTACATGTTGACCCAAAATATTTTCCTTTTATCTTTTCTTTGTCTTGTGTTTTCCTTTTGGGGATGACACAAGGCGTTGAGACATTCATGACTCTTCTATGTTGAACCAAAATCTTTACCTTTACCTTTTCTTTGTCTCATGTTTTCCTTTTGGGGATGACACAAGGCGTCAAGACATTCATGTCTCTTCCATGTTGACCTAAAATTATTTTTCTTTGTTTTTCCTCTCTTTGTGTCATTCTTCTAATTCTATGAGTATTTGGAGAATGATGATAGTTTCAAGTAAACATTGTAGCAAGAACATACTGACCCCAAATCCATGGATCACACATGTGTTTGGAGTTTCATTTTGGGGGCAACCCCTCTCTTTTCCTTTTGAATGAGTAGCTTTATTTGGAAACATATGACTTGGCATATGGCTTTCCAAATAAGCTCTTATGTCTTCTTTATTGTTAGCGCTTATCATTTTCTCCTTTAAAGTAATTGCTCACAGTATGGTGTATAGAAATTTATTTAAAGTGGGGGCATGCATTGACATTATTCTTTTTAATTTTCAATTCATGTTTCATTGTGTAGTCTTCAAGTACTTCATGCGACGTGTCTTTCTCTTGGTGTTCACATTCGTGTGATGTCCTTCAAGAGCGCGATCTCTCTTAGCATATTACATTCCTTTGAGTGGCTTGATGCAACACACTACATCCCCTAAGTTGTGAATCTTTTATTCTTTGATTGGTCCTCTCTTGGAGACATTAGGCACAATGTTCCCTAAGTTAAGACCTTACATGAATTAAGCAAGACTCCTTTGAACGTACCCTATATTGCATTTGCAATTTTGTTTATATGGCCACCTTGCATGCTTGTGGAGCCATCTAGCTTGTTCATGAGTATCAAGCATACGAAGTTTTTCTTGCCTCATGAAGCTTGAAGTTCATTGTTGTGTGGCACCTTATCAAAGTTATCAAGAGGTATAACTTTGGTCTGGTTGAAAGGGAAGCCGAATCGAGGAATAACTTTCCCTTAGCCACTCACGTGTGTGTGAGCGCATACCGGCCACTTGAATATCTATCTCACCTTTTTGGATACCCACCCCACAGATAACTTGAAGTTCTATTGCCTTAGAGTGAGTATGCATTTTTCGTACAAACAACTTAGATCTGATCCACATCGTGATGGAAAAATGATTGAAGCTTGATCCACCCATCTTTTGTTTTGTTTTTTTTTCTCTTTATGTCTTTGGCAATGTATGCTTGTGCCTTGTTATTGCTCGTTATATCATTTTTCATGTGTGTTCTTTTGTGCCTATGTTGGTTTGCCATAGGATCTCAATCTTGGGGGCTTGCGCAACCCTCTTGACCATTTTTGTCTTATCTTACTAGAAAATTGGTGTATTAGGACCCCTCTTGTTGTGTGTTGGTCTACTTTAGTGTGAGTTTGAAGCAAGTTCATCCTATCACTAAAGTGGGGGCTAAATATAGTGTTGAAATTTTTTTTTCGTGACATTTTCACACTTGTTTGGGCCCTCCTTGCTAAATTGAGCATAATGTTTCCTTGATTTAGTGTTGTAATGTGTTTAACACATTCACATTAGGTCTTGGGACCTTGTGAACTAAATGAAATTAATTGTACCTTATTTTGGGTGTTTTAAAATGTTGTACCACACTTTCACACTAATCTATGGTTTTCACTATTAAATGAGGATTTTTTGTGCTTTAATTGGCCTTATTTTGCATCTATAAGCCTTAATTAATGCATCTTTTCCAGGATAATCCTGACATAAACCAACACCCAATTATAATTCATGTCTTTTTAGCTTGTGTGGCCTAGATTTAGTGATCTATGACTCATAATCCACCTTGGCTATATCAGTCCCACCTAATTTTTGGGGGCCCGATCCTAATTTCACAACATTCTAAGCATTTTTGAAAAATGTATCCCATAGTTAAGCCTAATGGGACTCATACACCACTTTTGGCATGAGTCCCGTGTGACCCAAAATCAAATTTTAATTCAAATTCTTGGCGGGACTTTATCCTCCTAGATCTAATGTCGGCTTGTAGTGTTGTAATTTTGGGAAATTTTGCATAAACAAGTATAAATACAAATTTATTTCACTCATTTATCACCTAGCAACTTGAGTATTCATGCATTATAGCAAATTGGTGTTGACAAGAGCATTCAAGAGTTGTTTATCAAGCATTTTGGAGCATTATTCAAAAATCAAGCATCATGTCAAAGTCATCATGCATCATGTTTGTTTTTGAGCTAAAAATTGTGATGTAGGGTTTCATGATTCAAGCAAGCATTCAATTTAAGATCCACAACATTCAAACAAGAATCAAGATCTACATCCATTGGAGCCATTTCATACATGTTTACAACATTTTATTGCTAGGGTTTGTGTGTGATTTGCATAGCTAGCTTGAAGACATATTGCAGAGCAAGTTTGGAGAAAGTTTTCAAAATGTTCAAAATTTTCAAAGTTGTCACCTTATTTTGGAGATCATTAAAGGACTTCTACAGTGCAGAATTTGACAATCTAGACCCGAAAATCAAGTTTCAAGAAGATCAAGCAAAGATTGAAGAGTAGGTCTAGATTTTGATTCTTTGAAAAGGCCAAACTATACTAAAATGCAACTTCTGGTGTATGAGTCCCAGTTCAGTGAAATTTCCAGATTTCAAGTGTTTCAAACATATCTCTGCCAGATTCCTGTTCCTACCCAGAAACCCTAATCTCAGACTAAATCGCCCAGACTAGCATATGAGTCATAACATAGATTAATTGTAGTGTTTTTAGCATTTCAAGTCTTCATTAAAGCTCCTATAGGTTTCTAGGTGCACACCTCTGATCTCTCACTTTTACATTCTATTTTGCATTCATTTCTAGGTCCTTTAGTGAAGCTTTGCATATCATTAGGTCTTGTCATTAAATCTTGCATATCATTAGTCTTTCCAAGCCCTAGCTTGAAAGTGATCCCTCTTGTAGTCATTGATCATACCGTAGGACACCCTATTTCAAGATCTCTTTCCCCTACTTCATTCTTGGATTAATATCTCTAGGGTTTCCTTAAATGAGAGTGAAGAAGATTGTTGTTCTATGTCCTAAACCATATCCCACAACAATTTTCCACCTTTCACTAATAATTCCATGGACGAGTTTAGCAATTGCATTGCACCAAACTTTGATAACATTTCATTTGTATGCAAAGTAGAATGAATATTTCATAATAGTTCATTTATACATAGAAAATTCCATGTGGTATTTGCAACATGTATTATGAATTTTAAGAGACACACAATAAAAGGGCTTACAAGATTCAAATTCCCTTTGTGAGATATTCAAACTTGGATTTTTTTCACAAAATTATTTATACAATGTTGTTTGACTACATTCTAAGTAATGTTTAGGATGTAAATTGTGTAGTCTTGATTACCAATTCTTAATTTTAAAACATCTTTTAAATTTGGTGATACTCTTGAGTTACAGTGCCAATTTTTTTTATCCTTTGTGTTACTGATTAGATTTTGATCAACTCATGGAAGCGTACTAATAAAAGCCCAAGATTCATTTTCAAGGTGACTATCTAGTCTTGATCTTATTGCTAGTTCTTTTAATAATGTTTTATGATTTAGGCTCAATTCAAGACAAGTTTTTAGGTCACTAATTGTGCCTTTTAAATTGATTTCTTACTAATGATGTTTTTGAAAGAGGAAAAAATGGGTTTTACAGGGACCTGAAACCACGAAGTTTACAAAATAAAGATAGAATCATTAAAGACACCAAATTTGAAAAGGCTGTAAAAATAACAATAGTAAAAGACCATAGCCACCAAAAAGGCCAATGAAATCCACAGAACCAAAAAGCCCATACAAAAATCCAACAACAACTAGATTTGTGTCTTTACTAAATATGTAGTCTCAACTTCTAGCTCGTTCATATCCTGAACCCCCCTCTTTAAGATTTGAACCATCTGGGTAGTGGGAGGCGCTTTCCTTTTGAGATTGGCACAGGTCCTTTTCAAAATACCTTGGTCCTAGTTCTTGCTTTCCTTGTTCTCTTCCAAATCAATGACCAGCAAAGCCTGTTGTGTTTTTTCTAGCTTTTTAGATATGGCATTGTGCCTAGCCATTTTATGGTTTTGTTCCATAACTATTTTCAATTTATGTTTAATTTTAATCATTTCCTCTTCTAGAGACTTGTACTTTTCCACAATGTCACCTCCTTTCTTTCCAATACTATTCTTATTCTGTTTCCCTTCTTTGTTGTTTAGAGCAGCCAACTTCAGTTCCAACTCCTCAGATTTACTATACAAAGCCCTATTTCTTTGATTAAGATCATTAATTTCTTGATAGGCCCATTTCAAGACCCTGAAAATGTCACTGATGCCATTTCTAGCAAAGGTCAGAATGTTACCAGACTGAACTCGATCTAACATGAAGTTAACACCACCCGGGTTGGGGGAGCTAGGAAATCTGGTACCTTCAAATCTGAAAGAGGAAGGAGGGGAGGGCACAAAATTTCTACTAGCTTAAGGGTTCTTAGCTTTGTCTTCCAAGGAGTCCATGGAGTAGAAAACCAGCTTGTTGGCAGGGGAGCCCTTAAGAACATGATTCTTTAAGGGGACATTGTTATTATTGTATGAGCAACTATTTTATATTTTTCCTTACTAGTCTTTCTAATAGAATTGAGTGGATTAAGAATATTATGATCAAAATTTTTGTTTACATGAATCTTTAATTTCTTTAGTAAAGGTCTCATTTTGTACATCTTTAGTAATTGTACAAAAAATTGACATTGTTTGATCAATATATTATTGAAAAACAATTCATTGAAAAGTTTTTTAGCCCTCAACCAAATGGTTCATGGTAACCTCTTTCCTTCAAGACTTTCTATTATGTTCTCATCAATTTCAAGTAACAATCTTGGGGTTCTTATTAGATTCCAAAAAAGAATAATGGAGCGCTCGGGCGGGACAGTACGCGAGGGAGGCACTTCAAATTCTGCGCAGGTGGGAGATGAAGATTCAGATGAAGAAGATGATGGCGAAAGGTGGACTCACGGTTTTGGGGTCTGCCCTGTTTGTGGTGGACTGGTATCAGGGTTTGTTGGTGGTTGGCGGGAGGATTTGGCTGTCTGCGGATGCCCTTCTTTCTTCCTGGGGTTGGCTGTGCATCCGTGGGGGGTCTGGTCTTTGGTTGAGGCCAGATTTGTGCCTGGCGACAATATTCTTGTGGAGGGTCATGTTCCTTCTTCCGAGGGGTGGCCACTTTCTCCCCTTTGGTGGGTGGACCTTCCTCCTTTGTTGGTGAAGGCAGTTTCAGGATGGGTCGGCTTCTTCTCTTATCTTGGGCCCCTGCCTTCTTATGTTTTTCTTTTTTTGCCTGGGTGTTTGGAGGCTTCCTATTTTTCTGTGGGACTGTGTGGCAGATGGCATTGCCTTGATAGGATGAGCTTCATAACTGTGTATTTTAGGGCTTCTGTTGCCTTTGCTTGTTCTCAGTCTGTTTCACAGATTTTTGGTAGTTTCTCTGCTCCCTCTTGGCCCCTGTTCTCATCTGGTTTCCTTTTACTAATTGGGGGTTTCGTTGCTTGTATTTTTTCTGTTGGGGTATCTGGTGGCTATTTCAACCCTGACTGGGAGAGCTCTTTGTTTGTTTATCTGAGGGTTGCTTTGTTTGCTTAAGCTTCAGCTCTGTCCCTTTGGCAAGAAAATGCTAGTTTCATTTTTTCTTGTCTCTCCTTGTTCCTTGAAGCGCTGTTTGTTTTATTGGGAGAGGTGCTTCTGCCATGGAGTCCTTCGGGGCCTCTTTGGGGTGCTTTCCCTTTTAGGATGGGGTCTGTGTGTCTTTGTTTATTTCTTCTGACCCCTAGGTTTTGTTGCAGTGGGGGTTTATCTGTCCCTCACCTTCTTGGTTCCATGGCTTTGCTTTTCAAGCCGCTTTCGATGCATCCTTGGGTTATTCTGGTCTTTCTTATGGAGGTGATCCTATCTTCTACTGAGGGGGAGATGGATGTGGCTGGAAGTGACTATTCTCCTATAGAGGTGGAGTGGGATGCGGCTTTTTGTGCTTGGAAAAGCTGTTGGGGGGCTATTGAAGCCCTGTTTTATGGTGGTTTAGGTTTTGATGGGAACCTTCATGTTGAGATGTTTTCTTTATCTTCTATGGAGGTGGAGATATTGATTTGGAAGCAGATCTTTGAGAATTTCAACCCCACGATCATTGACAGTTGCAGCTACGAGAAGCTGGGTTTTCTTTTCTACAGAGGTGGAAAGAACAAACGAATTTTGAAGGATACTGTTGGAGCTTTATGCTTTTGTGTTTACCTTTCCTATATTTTGGGAAGGGGTGCTTTGCTGGACTCTGCTACTTCTGCTGGTGGAGCTCTGATCATGATTTGTACTGTGAAAAGTTGTATTGGGTTTAAGGTCCCTGTCAAAACCTTGTGTTATGGGCTGATGGTCTTGTCTATAACAATGGAGTGTAGTGGGTTGTTGGGCCCGTCAATACCAACGAAGTCAAGCTTCAAGTGATTTCTTGATGTTCTACTTGGCAACCTGCTGGCTTGTGGTTGGTTGTTGTCTTGCTGTGTCCCTGGTTTGTTGCTGGTTGTATTTTAGTTTATCCTTTGTGCAACTTGTTCGTCTTGGTGTGGGTCTGGGACCCCTGTAAGTCCTGATGGTTTGGGGTCCATTCAAAACCTATTGTACATGGTTTTGGGTCCATTCAAAACCTTTTTTCCCCATCTATCAAAAACAATCTTGGGGTTCTTGAATGTTTTACAATTTGATCAAACTCATTACAAAACTATGGATTTTGGATATCATTTTCTTCTTCATAAAGGTCATCTCTTCTTACGTAATTTGGAGATTCATTGAGTTTCATTAGTTCATGTGAGTTATCAATTTTATCAATGTTATCAACAAGTAGATTATTGAGTGAAATTTCAATGTCACGGGGTTCATATTGACATCAGTAAATCAAATTTTGACATATTTATTCTTATTCTTATATGATGTTACTCTTATCAATAGGATTTCATCAAGTTTTGCAATATTTTCACATTCATGTTCAATATTTTTGTTTTCAATATCACTGTCACTCTCAATTTTTTCAAACAATTTCATTATATTGAAAATTAGAACTCCAATTTCAATGTATTTAAGGGTAAAGGAGGACCTTTACATTCAAGAGTATTCGAAATATATTTTCTTCTCATATTCTTCCTTGTTCTATCTTTTTCCTTAATTTCTTCAATTTCCTTTGCTTGAAGTTTCTTTCTTTTGGCTTTGCGATGACTATTGTTGTCCATTGTAAAAGGACCTTTAATGAATTATAGAATAAAATTTTGTTTGAAAGAGTGTACAAAATCTTGATTCTATGTATAGTACACATAAACCATGAGCATCTTGAGAGCATAGCACTTGTGGGGGTCGTTGCTAAGCCCAAAAATGCATTTTGCCTATTTTTCCTAAAAAATGGATATTCGTTTATAAGAAATGGATATTTGTTTCTTACTCATTGTGTTGTAGGAAATAGATTTATATTTCTAAAAAAACATACTCATTACTAAGAAATGGATATTTTTTTCTTACACATTATGTCATAAGAAATTGATATTCGTTATTAGAAAATGAATATCCATTCCCTCAACATAGTGATGGAATAGAAATGAATATCTATTTTTAAAAATTGGATATCTATTTCTAAAAAACAAATTTTTGTTTCTTAAAAGTGGATATCTGTTATAGATAGATATTCATTTTATTGACAAATTTGTCAACATTCTACCAATATAAGATATGCTTCATTTTAAATTTAAAACCATTTCACTTTTTTCAAATCCAAAAGATGTGTCACACTCTATGCTTCATTAGGTCTCGGGTAAAAATAAATAAATTTGAATTTCATTATTTTTTGACCAAGTTAGGCTGGCTAAAAAAATATTTTTATTGTTTTTAAAAATTACTAGTAAAAAATTCATAACTAATTATCTACTCGCAATTAAAAAAAAGCGTGTCACATTTGTGCATGTGTCCTTTACTTATATTTAAATTGATTATTTTTCTCATAGTTAGGTTGCCTGGAATGACACTTTCTTTTTTCATTTTTGAAAATTATAGTACCACTTCATTGAAATTTTAAATTTTCACCAAATAAAATTTTCAAAAAAAAGTAGCCTAGAAACTACATTCAATTGACTACAAATTCTATTCCTACATTTATTTTCCAAATTTTGTTAATAACCTATTCAAATTTTGATGTGAAGTTTCTTAACTAAATTTTTCTATATTTTCATTGCCACTTAGAGGTATAGATTGACCCATCATGATCCTATATTCACCATACACCATATTTATTTGTTGATAATATGGAATCTATTGAAATAATTGAGTTATTTGAATATTTCACCATCATTTATCACATTCATGGTGTTTTTTTGAAAAGGAAAAAATAGGTTTTATAGGGACCTAAAACCACAGAGTTTAAACACCAAAAGATAAACAGAAAAAGTACAAACAACCAGACAGCTGTCCCAAAAAGGAAATGACAGCACCAAGAGACAGCAGGGCCCAAAAAAAGGACCACCCAAAAAAACTAGCAACCAAAAACACCATGTTACTCCAAGGTGTTCAGTAACTCCTCAGCTTCCTTTTCAACATCCTTCATGTCCTATAACCCCTACTTTAGAATTTGAGTCGTATGTGATAAAGTCAGGGTCTTTCTCTTAATGTTAGCCCTAGTACGAGTCGAAATCCCTTCACCAGCCGATCTGCTGCCACCCCTGTCCGCATGCAAATCCACAACCAGCGAACCCTTTTGGTTTTTTTAAAGCTTTTCCACCATCGCATTAATGATGATGGTATTATGCCTAGCAATTTTGTGATTGTTTGCAACAGTGGCCCTAATGTTTTTT
The DNA here is from genome assembly GCA_007258455.2 of Sequoia sempervirens. Classification (NCBI taxonomy): domain Eukaryota; kingdom Viridiplantae; phylum Streptophyta; class Pinopsida; order Cupressales; family Cupressaceae; genus Sequoia; species Sequoia sempervirens. Next base: position 47,337,594 of record VDFB02000003.1, on the reverse strand, counting down.
CCAATCTTGGACATGCTGCATTCGATACTAGCCAATCTATCATGCTTTAATTACCGTCTTTTCCTCGGTAACGAAGTTTCCTGTTCATCATTATCTCTACAATTCCAACTGATCTTTTGTTCCAAATCCGTGACCTTATTGTTGAGATCAGTAACACGGCCTTTCAGATCACAAACTTCTTTCTGGGTCCATTTGAGAACGGTGAACAGGCCATCCATACTTTTTTTCACTATACTAACCAAATTCTCAGGCTTAAGCTTATTCAGGGCCGAATTAATTTCATCTTGAATAGGGGACTCGGAATGATCATTCCCAAATTTTTCAGAAGCAGGGGCACTAGGGGCCGATTCCTTACTGACCATGGGCTTATCTAAGAGGATTTCCATAGAATTCCCAGAATACGAAACAAGTTTCATAACATGGTTACCTTTAAAACCAGGGGACAAACCCGGAGTAGGGCAACCAGGAGACGGCTGGAGATTAAGACAGGGCGGTGAAGCAAAACCCAGACTAGGGCACTCATGCTGAGGTTGCAGTTTAGGACAAGACAGCAGGGCAGAATCCTTAAGGGTTATCCGACAAGACAAGGACTGGGGAGCAGTAGTGTCATGACCAACAAGAGAACCAGCAGGGGGGCCCGGGATTCAACCTCCCTACTACTCTCAGTCTCCTCATCATCCAGCTCTTCAATTTCAACAGTTTTAGGCAAAGCAGGTAAATTTTGAAAATGCTAAAAAATGAGCCTAACAAGACCAGGGTGAATAATAGCATTCCTCCTAGGGTTTCTTTCCACATCATCGAGGCAATTCTTCAAAGAAGAAAATAAATAAAAAGGCAGAGATATACGAACCTTGTGACGAAAATGGTTCAAAATGGCAAAGTGGTAGCCATAAACTCTAGTAAAGTGCCTGTCAACCGTGATATATTCCATGATAACTCTTAAAACTTTCCTCCAGATAGATTTGATGGACTCCACATCAAAGTAGCTATTAGCAACCTTAACCATCTTCGCTTTCTCCTTATCTTTTTTGAGAAATTTAATGACCGCTTCATCAGAGAATCGTCGGTCACGGTAGAATTTAACACCCTCAGTTGAAAGACCTGTTATCTCCCCAATTAAATCCTCACTCAGCTTAACATTCCTACCAAACAACACAATCTCACCATTTTTCCAGTTTTTAACAAAATAGTCCAGCATCCCCTCGTCCGTACCATGGAGCTTTTCCAGATATGGGATTAAACCTCCCTTTTCAATTCTTTCCCACACTTTAGCATTCTTTCTGTGCTCCTGGAAATTGCTTAGCTCCACACGTTTTCTTTCTCTGCCCATATTTAGCTCACTGTAAAACAAAAATGAATAGTTGCCCTGGGTCCTATTTAGGTATTTTTTGTCGAACACCTAGAAAGCGTGCCGCAGACTCTTCTTGAAAAAGAAAATGACGTCGGTCCCATCAAATCTAATGGAATCGATGTACCTGATCTTTATTCGTTTCATCATGACTAAGATTGCCTTCTCTTCCATGCACTGAATCATAATAAATTAGCGCTTTCACTTCAGGATGGAGGTTGTCATTCTTCCTCCACGTATTTTCCCCACCCTTCTTTACCCCTTCATTGGTGAAGAAATCTGCCACCTTATTGGCTTCTTTATAGGCATGGGACACTTTCACTTTATCAAATTTTCTTAATAATGATTTCGTGTCTTCGATCCATTTTTTGATGGTCCACGAGGGGGGGGTAAGCCCAAGAATACAATTTATTATATTCAATGAATCGCCCTCCAACCAAAGATATTTCGTGTTGATCTTGAGAGCTAGGCTAACCGCATGAAAATCCCCAACAACTTCCGCAACATGATTAGTTTGATTTCCGATGTCCACAGCAAAAGCCGCAATAAAAGCCCCCAAGTTGTCCCTTAAAACACACCCACTGCCAGCTTTCCCAGGGTTACCTTTGGCCGCACCATCAAAATTGGCTTTCAACCAGCCCAAAGGCGGCATAGACCAATTAGCATTCTCTCTCCCACAAACACCATGTTTGAGGACATTTGATCCAATAAATTTTGAGTTCCATTTTTCGGCCATAGCAATATCAAAAGGAGACTAGAAAGCTTTCTCAAACATTTTTCTAGGAATTAAAGATAAGTTTTCCTTTATAGCCCTTACAATTTTAGCATACAAGTCCCCTTCCGATATCTCTTTATCCCTAAACACTCTATTGTTCATTTCCTTCCAAATATTCCAAGACACAAAAGGTAGAATAAAAGACCATAGCTTCCTCACAAAAGGATTTTTTGAAGGAGCTTTCCATTGAATGAAGAAATCTTCGACAGAAGCAGAGAAAATCCACACCACATCAAGAAGCCCTAGAAATTTATCCCAAATATTCGACACATAAGGACAATGAAGAAAAAGATGATTAACAGTCTCGGCTTCATTCCTACACAAATAACATCTGTTTGGTAATTGAATTCCTCTTTTACCAAGATTGTCCAAAGTGAGAATCTTATTCTGTAGCATTATCTAGTAGAAAATATTGATTTTCGGAGTCAAGTGATTAATCCAAGCCTTAGCCCAGAAGGGAGGAGGCTCCATCGAACTAACCAACATAGAAGTGGCAGAGGCAACTGAAAAAATACCATACGGGTTGTCTAACCAGATAGCAAGATCTTCCACCTGGTGTTGAGCTGGTCTAAGGGCTCTGAAAGCCGATTGAATAGGGCCAAGATCCTGACTGATAGTCTTCAAATCAACCCAGTCTCCATTCCTCCAGTAATCTTTAACCAAGACTCCAAATTCTTTTTTACAATCATTCATCTATTTACTAAATTTCTCAATTCTGATTAAAGGATCTTTAAAAAGCCACCTGTCTTCCCAAAACCTAACATAATTTCCATTTCCAATCAGCCATCCAATTCCCATTTCCATTAACTTTTTTCCTCTACCCATATCATTCCAACAGACAGATCCACGAGGTAAAGAAGAAGAGTTTAAAATTTCATTTATAGACTTATAGTTATTAAAATATTTAGCTTTTAAGGTATCACGCCATTCTCCATTTAAAGTAAGAGTTCTCCAAAGCTGTTTAGCAAGAAGGGACATATTCAGAACTTTAATTTTCCTTAAACCCAGGCCTCCCCTAGATTTGGGTCTACAGACCAGATCCCATCCAACAAGTGGCATTCTCTTCTTTTCCTCCACTCCAGACCATAGAAACCTTTTCTGAATTTTTTCAATGGCCTCAGCATATTTAGCAGGAATTTTAAATATACTAAGAGCATAAGTAGGAAGATTTTGCAGAGAAGCCTTAAGGAGCTGGATTTTTCCAGCTTGACTAAGAAGAGCTCCTTTCCACCCCGATAGCTTCTTATTGAATTTTTCAACCAAAGAAATCCAGAACGAGTCCGAAGGTTTAGAACAAAGAGGTAAGCCAAGATAGGTTGACGGAAGAGACTCAACACAACATCCAAGAATACGAGCAAGTTTGACTTGTCTATATTCTGGAGTATTGATGAAAAAAATTGAACTCTTAGCCTTGTTGACAACTTGCCCTGAAACAGATTCATAAAGATTCAATTTTTTTTTAAAAGTCTTAGCTTCAGTCATAGTAGATCTTCCCATAAGAATGGTGTCATCAACAAATTGCTGGTGGGAACAGGTAAGAAGAGAAGAAGAAGGTCTTAAGCCGACAAGGGATCTTTGATCAATAAGCTTTTTAATATTTCTCCCTAAACTCTCAGCCAAGATAGTAAACATAATAGGAGAAATAGGGTCTCCTTGTTTGAGGCCTCTGGAGGTCTGGAAAAACCTTGATGATGATCCATTCATAATGATAGTAGAAGTAACTGTCGAAACAAGCTGGTTCACCAACTGAATGACTCTGTTATTAAAACCAAACTTACCCAGAATTTTAAACAAGAAATCCCAATCAACCCGATCATAGGCTTTGGAAATGTCCAGTTTAAGAATAAACCCTTTAGTTTTCGAAACCATTAACGAATGTAAGTTCTCATGAACAGTAACAACAGAGTCCATAATATACCTACCTGGCACAAAACCATTCTGTTGCGGAGCGATAATTTGGGGAAGCACAGAAAGCATTCTTGAAGTTAACACCTTCGAAATAATTTTGTAAATAGAATTACATAGGCTGATTGGCCGAAAAGCTTGAACTCCGAAGCCCCAGGTTTTTTAGGAATAAGGACCACAAAAGTAGCATTCAATTCTTTCAACAGACGTCTTGATCCAAAGAATTCCTTAACAGCGTTCATCACATCCAACTCAACAATTTCCCAAAACACTTGGAAGAAGAATAAAGGAAAACTATCAGGTCCAGGAGCTTTGTTGCCATCAAAAGAGAAAACAGCTTTCCTTATTTCATCTTTGGAAGGAATAGCAGTGATTAAAGAATTTTCATTATGACCAATCACTTGAGGTATAGCATCAATCAAAGAATCTTGAGCTTCAGTAATAATCTCTCCATTACAGGAAAGAAGGTTGCTAAAGAAAATGATAGCTTGTTCCCTGATATCATCTTCCTCCTCAAATCTAGTCCCATTAGAAACAATATGAGTGATTCTATTAGCAGCCCTATGTTTCAAGGCAGACAGATGAAAGAATCTGGAATTCCTATCTCCCTCAGTCAACCAAGACACCCTAGATCTTTGTCGCCAAAACACTTCCTCTTTAGCAATGATGTCATGCAATTGAATGAGAAGTTCATTTTCCTTTTCTCTATAATTTTCAATGTATCCCCATTTTTGGATTTTAACTTGAATCTCCTGAATTTTGCCCTGAATTTCTGTTTTAGAGCCAAAAATATTCCCAAAAGCATCCTTTTTCTACCTTCGCACATTAGTTTTCACTTCCTTTAATTTTTTAGCAATCCTGAACATTGTTGTGCCAGAAATATCTATATTCCACCAGCTGCGAATTTTCTCATAAATTCGAGGATGAGAGAGCCAGAATTTTTCAAATCTGAAAGGGAAGTTCTTTTTCACCTTAGTAGGGTCCACTAAAAGACAAATGGAAAAATGATCAGATCCAACCCTTGACAAGGCTCTCAAAGCACAAAAATAGTCTATAAACCATTGACCAGAAACAAGGGCCCTATCAAGCCTCACTTGGATCAATTCAGGCCCTAATCTCCTATTAGTCCAGGTATAAGAAGCCCCTTGAAGGTCTAAGTCAATCAAGGCGTTATTGTTTATGAAGTCGGAAAGGCCAAATTTACTTTCCCAATTGATTTGAGAACCCCCAAATTTCTCAACGTTCAGGAGGGGTGTGTTGAAATCACCCATGACCAGCTAGTGTTCATTGACAAAACATCTTCGAAAACCAGACAACTCTAACTAGAAGGAATTTCTAGCTTTCTTGCAATTCAGGGCATATATATTGGATTGAATCTAGCAAAAATTGTCTCTTATGTGGGTGAATCTAGTGGCCACAACATTACCATTCTCCATTAAGGGCTCACCTTTAATAAACATCTTATTCCAAAAAGTAACTATTCCCCCCGAAGCACCCGCAGAACTATTTCCATGAGCCCCACAATTCTAATTTTTTAAAAGATTTTCTACTTTATCTTTAGGCATTTTAGTTTCTTGAATAAGAAGAATATCGGGTTTGTGGTCCCTAACAAAATTTTTCAAAACATCCTTTTTATGACGGCTATTCGGCCCTCTTATATTCCAAGACATAATTTTCATTTCTTACCTGGGGATTAAAGTATCTCCGGGATGGTCATTTGGATACCATCCGCAATATCCTAGAGGCTACCTTGCTCCCTTTGCCATTTTTTAGATTTTCTTCCCAGGCAGGGCTTGGAAATCCCACAATCGGCCTTGGCTCTAGTTCTGGTGACCATACCACTTGAAGTTTCCTTCAGCTTCTTTTTTTCTTTTTTGGACTTTGAATGTGAGATAATCTCCTCCCACTCGGTTTCATCTTGGCTTTCCAGCTCTCTGCCTAAATCCCATCCTTCTCAGATAACAACCTCTGGTCCCAAGGGAGGGTATCCATTAAACCATTCTTGGTTTCTGAATTATTGAGATTAGGTGTTTTCATGTTCATGCTTTGGTTCTCATAAGTATCCTTCACTACTTCCAAATTGGCCATCTCCTGAACCTGAACCCACTTAGGGCAAGGGTTATCATAAGGAGAATGAAAAGGGGCAGGAATTCCTATCTTCAGAGACAAACCCATAATGGGTATTTCCTCCAGCCCAGGAACATTCAAGCATCCAGCCGACAGCAGAGGTGAGGACGGAACAAAACCCGTATCAACATTACTAGTAACAACCTTTTGCAGAGAATCCCGGGCTCCCTCCTCAGAAGGAAAGCCCTCCTTTCTTTCCTCCTGAGGAGAGAACAAATATTTAGGATCCTTAGGAACCCGAGAACAGGTACCTTCTGAATCAGGGCAAGCATCCTTGTTCACGCATTTATGGGTCTCCTTCAAATCTTGTTGAAAGGTGTATCTTTCAAGAATCTTCTTCGCATCTGGATTAGGCGCATGCATCACTTCCTCTAATTTTTTTTTCCAAACATTCTTAGGATTGGCAGCCTTCTCCTTTTCACTTTTATTATTTAGCGGGCATTTCTTTGCCCAATGCCCAGATTTTCGACATTTGAAACAAACAAAGGGTGTTGTTTCGAATTCAATAGCTTGCTTCCACACCCCTAACTTAGATTGGATGTCAATCAAAGAGGGAAGATCAACATTTTGAGAAACCCCAACACAGATTCTAGCAAAGACCAAACGCTTTCTTGCCGCAGTCATTGGATCAATGGACAGAAGTTCTCTGAAAGAGCTAGCAATCCCATTGAAGATATCCGTATTCCAATTCTCTGAAAGAGCTAGCAATCCCATTGAAGATATCCGTATTCCAATACTCCAAGGGGAGACCGGGCAATCTGGCCCAAACTGGCACCATTTCAAAGATTGAATCAGATAGATCTACCCTAGAAGACCATTTCTTCAGGGCCAAGGAAGACTTTCCGATAATCCAAGGACCACCACTACGAACAACCCTAGAATCCTCTTTACAGGTGAACTGAAAAGCAAAAAACCCCTTGGGAGCGCCGCTACTCTAACCAAACCATTAGTTTTCCATTTATTCTTAACAAACTCCCTTACCACTTCAATATTAGGTCTAGGACCCAAAAATTTTCCAACCAAAACATTCTCCATCCTAGCAATATTATGGTCTATGATTTCATCCGGCACAGAGATAGAAAACTTTCCTGACCCCGAATCAGAAAGGATACGCATAGGGGGAAAAGAAGATTTTTCATTTGGTTTAAAGCCAAACAACGAAGTCCACGACTTACCTTTTTCATCCCCCTGGACCGACATATCCACGACAGCTTTGGGAACTGAAGTCCCATCCTTTCCACCTGGATCCTGGACTTTTTCATGGACATCCTTCTCATCAGAACCCGACTTACCTTTTTCTGAACCCGAAGAGGTCTCCGCATTCTCCTGAGATTCCCTCGAGCCCCCACCCTCTGCACTGTTTGAAGATTCAAAACCTGACTTTTCCCGCTCACTCGCACCAGTTCCCGCTCCCATCATTGTTCTTTTTATTCATGGTGTTTTAATCCCTATGGTAAATGAAACATTTTCCATGGTGTTTAATATTTTTAGTAGAGATTATCTTTCTCCTCTACATGCCACAAGTTGACACTTTTTGTATTATCTTCATTTATTTTGGATCGAATGAATGGTACTATTTTCTATACCTTCAACACATCTTTCATAATAAACATGTGTCCCTCATATTCATCAATTGAGTCAAATTGTGGTCTAAGTAGTGTTGTTCACATATTATGTCAATTCCCACACTTATTAGTAATAAGGTACCAATTTATGATTTACTTTCATTCAACAACCTCAATGTAAAATTACTTCTTGGATCACTAGAGGGATCATCCCTTGGAAAAAATTAACATTAGCATCACAATGGCTTCACTCTTTATATATAATTATTGCAACATTTGTTCTACCATACATGAACCTAACATGAAAGTGGGTCTAAAAACCCCTTTTTTGGGTAAACCAAGTCATATCATTTTCATATTTTTAGGTTTATTTCTATTGTCCTCGTGGCCAAAATCACATCAAAGAATATTTATACATGCGAACAAAAATATTTATTAGTTGATATAAAAAAAACCAAATATTAAAAGTGGTAAGTTTATTGATTATATTAAAACTAGGCAAAGCTTGAGTACATTTTGGTAGTGTGGTTAGTAGGGTTTGTCAAGATGTTCTCTCTTGCATATAAATGTTGTCTCTATACTATAAAAAAAAACTTCTCCTTTGACAAAGTGAGGGATTCTTTCAAAAGGGGTTGCAACACATAAGTCCATCTCACCATTATCATCTCCAATTGGTGTCCATTCAAGGTTCTCACTTGATAAATGATTTCCTTCATTGGGAATGTCTTAAACATCTAGCTCAGTAAGTGATTCTCATTTATTCTTTCTACCCATTTTGAATAATATTAAGATGGTAAGTAGTCCTCCATCTTGCTAAAATATTTAGGAACAATTATATTAACTTTTATAATCACTCCATGATATAGTTATCTTTCATGTATATATAGGTATAATTTTCTATCAATATAATCTTTACACCTTTTCAAATAAATCTAATAGTAAATAAAATAAATCAATTGACTATCGACCCACTTTACCTTAGTGTTCCCAAATTTCTTTGAGCTTCAAAATAGCATAAGAATAATTTGAATGAATTGATGCAAAAGATTATATAAAACATTTGGATCAAGTCATACAAAATAGTTTACTAACATCAAAATCATATAAATATCATCATATCCTCAAAAAGATAGAAATATATACCCCTTGGTTGAAATATTTGTTTCATATTCTCTTCTACCTATAACTTACCTAAATTTGTGAGATAGTTGGGTGGTAGGGTGTAAGTGTAATGATATAGGTATTTACATTATTTTCATGATATAATGGAGAGTAGGGATAAACAGGTTCATAGATGAATTTTGATTTTGGGACACTAGACGTGGGGATCAAATTTTTTTGACTAATAACTCATAGTGATGACTATTTATGGCATATCTAGAAAGAATTCAATTATAGCCATAGTATTTTCTCCTTTATTATTGACTATGGGTACTTGTTCTTCTAGTGACATACTTTTTTGCAATATAAAGTATTTTGGGATCAATATCTATAAAGTACCTATTTGCATTATCCTAAGAGTGTTGATTTCTTGCCACTTTTGGGAAAAGGGATTCACAGGAGTTGGATTTGGCATATGTGGTGGCACTTCTTGGTATGTGAGTTGATATTTTTGTGGTTATCTATATTGTTATTCTTGTTGGGTGATTGTTGGTATGTAGGTTGATATGTGTGAGGTTGTTGTTGGATAGGTGGTTGTTGTTGATATGTAGAAGGGAGTGTGTAATGTTGTTGTTGTTGTTGTCAAATAGGTGGTTTCTATTGATATGTGGAAGGTAGTGTCTACTATTGTCAATGTTGATATGTGGGTTGATATGTTGGGGGTTGTGTATACTATTTTTGTTGGATAGGTGGTTTGGGGAATGTATTGTGATTAGTTTAGGGATTGTATATATAGTTTTTTGTTAAATGAGGTTTTTTGGTGGTAAGGTTGAGATGTAGAAGGTGAAAGGTAAGATTTTATTGGTTGTTGTGGTGAAGTGTAAGATGGAATCATGGTTAGTTGAGGGAGTGATGGTTGGGGTAAAGATAAAGGTGGTAAAGATTGGATTAATTGCATTATGGATGGGAATGATGTTTACGTTTGAAGAATATTTGATTACTTAAAGTAGATTGAGTCCTAAGGTGAGTGGGGTTAGACAATGTATTCTTTTGTAAGGTAGATTGAGTTATGGTCCTATTAGAATTAATAAGATTAGATGATTTTGAACAATGAAAAGTTCTAGTGGGGGATTGGTGTTAAGAGGTTTGATGGTCACTTGTTGAAATTTTTCATGTAATTCATTTTTGATGGTTGATATGGCATCTTTGCTAGTCTTTTATTGTTGCTAGTGTTTTTCTTCTTTTTTCTTTAGTCTCATTGCTGGTGAGACTCATATTGTTTTCCTTCTTGGATATTGTGTAATGGGTTTGAGCCCTTTCCTATGTTTTCTTCATCAAAACTATGGGTTCTTGCATGGTGAAGTTGTTTGGTTTGAGTTGGTTAATGTTAGAGGCAACTTTGATTATATTCTAGGACATATCATACACGTATTTTTGAAAATTTGATTTAACTAGAGTTTCCTTCCTAATGAGGATACTTAGTTTGGATTGGTCAAAGTTAGGGAAGAGTGTGTTACCCTCCTCTATAAGTTCTAAGAAACATGTCTTATTCCATACCTATAATGCAATCTAGATATATTTGATAAGGTCATGTTTCATAAATTCAACAAACCTAGGAGAATATTAAAGTTGGTTTATGTGTCTTCTTTTTCAACTCTAAGGTGGACTTGTAAACCCTCGCCTTGAATTATACTGATAGTTGCAAGTGGATCTAAGCCATTTCATTCCATGTTCTTCTTTTCTTTCAACCTAGTGATGATCAAAACTAGGACATGGATGTATTTGAGGGTGATGTTATGATAGAGGATGTATCTATAATAGTCTAACCTAGGAGATATATAGCTATGGAGGTGTCAACCTAAGTTGTAGACATAAGGATGGTATATAATTGAAGTAAATGATAGTCTAAACCAAAGATAATGGATGTGTATGAGGATGCTGACTTAGGATGTTATGATGGTGTAAGTGATTATCTAACCTAGGATATGGATGTCTTTGAAGATGTTATGTGACTATGGATACTATGATTGGAGTCTTAAACCTACGACATAAATGTTTATGGAGGTGTCAACCTAAGTTGAACACAAAAGGATAATGAATGTGTATAAAGATGATTATCTAACCTAGGATATAGATGTTTATGAAGATGTGATGAAGTTATAGTAGAACAAAAGGATGACAACACTATGGATGGTGATGAAACCTAGGATATGGATGTCTATAAAGTTATAGTGTGACAAAAGGATATTAATACTATGGAGGATATTAATACTATGGATGATGATGGATACCTAGGTTGATCGATAAACCATAAGGGAGGATGTGGTAAATGTTACCTAGGGTTATGTTGAAATGGGATAAATGTCTGGACAGTAAATGTTTGACTAGTGGATATGGATGTTTGACTAGGGTTATGTCGAAAGTTTGGAAAAATAAGAAAACAAAATCAAGTCAAATCAAATCAAATCTGTCTTTGCAGGCCATGCGAGAAGGTTGAGCTTAGGTGAGAAACAATGAATATACCCGCACGGGAGTTTGTGGACAGAAGGCGGTTTTAGCAGAGATGTACTCGCGATTCTAGCTTCACACAGGGCGGTTTCTATAGTTGATAAGCGGTTTTTGATCGATAAACAGCGCAGTTTTGATTGGTAAATATGCTGTTTTGATATCTTGTGCTCTCTATCGTTTAAGTATTCAGACCTGCCTACTTTTGAACCCTGGACGTCTATGGAATTCAAAAATGGCAAACAAGTTCAGAAACAACCCATACAAATAATGAAATGAATGCACATTTCATACCGTGGTTTATAATATGGAAAAATAATTTGCACGACTCTATATAAAAAATCATAGAATGAACCTTGATCTGTATATTTAATACCTTGCTAAGGATATTAATACAAGTTAGGGTTATAGGCCTTGCCACGAATTTCATTAACAGACATGTCGGTGAGCAGCTAGTAGACCATGTAAATGAAAAAACTTGCTGCAGAATTGGCATCAACGATATAGCCTTTTTCGCCATTTGCAGACAGTCTATCTGTAATTTTTAGAGATACAGAGGTATTGGTTATTATGCAGATGCAACAAAATCTAAATAAAATGTGTAAGCTTTGGGAAAATTTATGAAGTTGTCGATACTTTTCACGGATCTGCCAAAAGATTTTAACTTAAACGTGAATCCCTTGATAACCAGAAGAATCTTCTGATAAAACAATGTATAAAAGAAAGTAAATATATCCATCATATTATCTTGTTATCCGGCAATACTGGCGGATTTATCCATTGATAAACCTTTCAGAACAAAGTTATCTACTGTATTAGCCATATAAGAAAGAAACGCTGATGATTTATAAAAACCTATAGACAAAATAATTCTATTGTATCAGCCGTTCATAAGTTATTTAATGGAAAGCTTAACAGATTTACGCTTTCAGAAGTTAAATAGCTCTCCAATCCAGCTGAAAACCGAAAAAGAAACCTAGGAAGCTTTACATCTGGAAACCTTAAGCACAGTAAAAGCTTCTTTCCCAGAATCGTTATAAATCCTGACTTCAATGCAAGCTTTGAGGTCGTCAAGAGTGAGATACTGTTGCCTGGCAGTGGCCAAGTTGGCCTTGGAACTGTGAATCCACACATAAGGTTCACCCTTTCCATTGAAAAGAAGTGTGCTCTCCCGTCGCGGGGAATACTTGTGGCAAATCTTGCTGCGCTTCAGCGTCTTAGCGCACCCAGGCCCCACTCTGTACGCCTTCCTCAGCATGGAACCCGCTCGAATTTGTACTTCCACAGCCCATTCCGTCAGGTTTCGAACCTTGGTCTTTGCACCGCTGCTCCTCGAACCTAAGCATGATAATAACAGACACATCGTTAACGCCAGGTATAGCCTTATATTGAATAACTAGGTTGATGCCGTTGCAGACAACGGTATACAAGGCTTCTGTAACAAATCAGGAAACTGTTGTGTAATGGAACGGCTTTAGGGCTTTTTATAGAAAAATTGGCGTCCGAGCAAAGAGGATAAGAGTGTATGGCCATTGACCAATTAATGGAGGTGGGCGGGCTTTAGATTTGGTCCCGACCAGGTTGTGGGAGCGGCGCTCTGCTGTTATCGAGGCAACAATCTGGTTGCTTTTAATGGAAGACTGCTGTAGTAACGGTTTCCTCTTTTTAATTGCTTTGTAGTGTTGGAAATATACATTTTTATTATCCAAGAAAACCTCAGTTGTGTTACGGGAAAGTTAATATAGGGGAGAGGGGTTTTTATGTAGCAATTGATTGGAATATTGTAGAATCTTTTATCTTTTTTTTGAAATGTGGATTAGTCTCTTATCTATTTATAGCTAAGGTTTGGACGTGTGACTCATAATGCAACTCGCTACATGCTACATAGCACATCTAATGAAAGTGTCTCAAATTTGATATTTTAAAGATTTGACCAAAACTTAATCATGGGACCTAGTAGTTGAACAAAAAAATATCATTTGTTCCTTGTCGAATATCATATTTTTATTCAAAATAAAATTAATATGCAATCTTAATAGACCAAATACCTATTGGTAACCATAAGTCTTCGATATCTCTATCTTTTATATTCAACACATATGACTAATAGTTGAACACAAAAAAACTATTTGTTGTCATAAAAACAACACATAATTATTTAAAATACATGGTATTTATTGTACTCGCCTTATATTTGTGATAGGACACACTATTAATATAAAATATTTCAATGCTTGTACATTTGTACACTACTACCCCAATAGTTTTACAGATAAAAACAATATTTTTTCACTATGATAACAATATTTGTTTAAAAGAGCATCTTATTTTATTAAATGAACATTTTATTTTTTAAATGACACACTTATAATGGATAGTTATGATATTTTATTTGAAACAAAAAATATTTATTTCACTTCTTCATGAATGCATTTATGTTTTTTTATATAACATTCAAAGGTTCTCATGTGTTCAAGTATGGGTCCACTTTTGATCAACATTTGATTATTATTTTTATTTACATTTAGATTATTTATTTATAATATATAGTATAAATATGCCAGTATTATAATCACAATTGATGCACGATTATTGGACTCTACATGACTACTAACCCCTCTCCCCTAGATATCTTAAATATATCTTTTTTTATTTGAGATCTTAAATATAGATATCTTAGTTTTATTATAATCATTCCATTACACTTAATTCTATCTTTAATTATAAAATATTAATTTAATAGTATTCATTAAGTTTAAATACTTTTGCTAAAAAAAATTAAAAATGATGTTTAAGTAAATCATTTTGAAATATTTTGTGAAATTTAAAATTAAGTCACTTAAAATTACTAAATATTATTTTAGAAATGTATAAAACATTAGATAATAATAAATATGTCCTTGTTACTAGTAGATTTTTTTTTTTTTAATACATTCAAATTAATTAAATAAATAGAGAAAACATAAATATAATTTATTTTAATTACAATTGTAATTTATTGTTATAAATTTAAATTTAGAATTTTTTTTATAACAATTGGGTATTATTTGTTTTTGGTTTTTTGATTATTTGTAAATGGCGGCTGATTTATCAGCAACTAAAACTTGTTTTTCAACAACTCAATATTATTTTTAGGCATGAGAGAAGTTTATTGATCAATTTTAGACTTGCAAATCCAGAATAATAATATATATATTTCAAATAAATTAAATGTAATAGTTAAATAAATTTAATATAAAAATGTTGTAATATATGTGAAACAATAATTGATTACTATTTAGTGTTAAAGCAAGAGGAAAAGGGTGTGACCATGGGCTAAGTAATGGAAGCAATGAGATAACGAGTAATAAGTTTTAATATTAGTGGATTTTAAAAAGGCCAATGTAAATGTTTTCTTGTTTAAATTACTTTACATTAAATGTATTATTGAAAATATGATTTTTATCATCTAAATTTTAAATAAAAATATTAAATAATATATTACAAAATTAAATATTAAGATAAAAGTATTTATTGAAGTCATTTTGAATGATTTGCAAATAAAGAAATTAATTAAATATCTTATTGCAATTGTAAATTTCATAGTAAATATTATTTTTAAAAAATAAAAAACCATTATTAAATGATGATTGGAAGTATATGGCTATGTTATCAGGGCTAGAAAATAACTATTTTTTTTTTTTTGGAAAATGTATACATCATTATTAAGATTCAATGTATGGTGAATTGAAATGTTTTGACCTTCCAAATTTACATGAATCAAAGTTAAAAGCTTTCTTCATTATAATTTTTGAACAAGTATCATATAGAAGCTTTCTTCATTATAATTTTTGAACAAGTATCATGTAGTCGCGATTACTTCCTTTCTAATATTGCAATAATAGTACTTGTTGGATAGTTGATAGATGGGTTATGACATATCAATTTAGGTGTAGGTTGGATAATAGTTTGAGATAATAAATTCTTGCAACACATATATATCACAACCATGTAGTGACAAGTAGTTGTTTTTATGGTATTGTAATACAAGTATTTATTGTGTTGTTGATAGATGAGTCATGAAAATAATTTAGAGGCATGGAAGATACACTTTGGGATAATTTTGTTTCAATTGGATATTATAGTTGTTATGGTTAACCTTGAATTGAAGTTTAATCGATAGTAACAATAATTGTGAGTAGCATAATTGAAGTTGAATTTGTTCATTTAACTAGATATTTGTTTTTGATAAGATAAGAAGGTAAGGGCCTAGATCCCCCCCCAAAAAAAGGGTTGAACCACCTAACGAAATAGATTGGCCAAACACAACCACCAGTTAGAAACAATAGGGCCAGAACAACAAAAATCAACAAACCAATAGCAAGGAGCTACCAGTAGGAAACAACCTAGCAAAAACAAGGAAAATAACTCGATCCATTGAGCTAGGAACCAAAGCCACCAAGGGAATGTTACGTAAAAAATTGGCCTTCCTAGAATTCTTCTTTTGTTGCACAACCATCCAAGATGAATCTAAAATATGATTAGTTGGAATAGAAGAGGAAGAATTCCCATTAGAGTAGAAAACAAGTGGAGAAAAAGATGCTTTAGGTGAAGCATTCAAGATCGAGGCCGAAGAAGTAGGAATTGAAGATAAACCAACATTGTTTAGCAAGGGGGAAACAAAGGACTCTAGGGATGCAACACACACATTAAGTGGAGCAACCTTATTATGAACCACCACAGCCTCTGAAGGAGGAACGCCATCAATAATAGTAAACTTATGCATAGAAGGAGGAGGAGACTCCTTACTATCCAAAGAAGATTCAACATCAAGGTACATTGTTAAATGCTCACAAAGAGCATTCTTCCACTAAGTGGAGGAAGAAACAAGATGAGCCGCATGAGGACAATCACAAACTAGGTGTCCAGTAGCAAACCAACATCTGCAACAAAAAGGGATACCTTCGTTATTCACTAGTTGATACTAGGACTGACCATTAACTAGGAGCACTACCTCTCCGGGTAAAGCCTAAGATAAATTAATTTCCACCAAAATCCTTGAAAGGAGGTGAACAGTAAAATTCTTGGAAGCAATGTCAATTTTCAAAAATATACCAAGAGCATTTCCAATGTCCTCAAAATTAGAGGAGCACCAAAACTATAAGGGGAGATACAAAAATTTCATCCAAACAGGCATAAAATTAGTGGGCTTCTTCAAGGGGTTGAAAGAATGAACCCAAGGCATCATGGATAGGGTATGAGAGTCCCATTCCCACAGTCCATGATCTAAAATTTCCAGTCTATCTTCAAAAGAGTAGAATCTGACTACAAAAAACCCTCTAGCATAAGGATAAATCTTCATTGTTACCTTCCACCAACAAAGACCGGTGGCTGGAAATCCAGAGATGCAACTCAAAGAGGGTAGGCCACCAGTGGCAGAACCTATAGATAAGGGAAGTTTTTAAATACGAGTCAATAAAGTTAGAGACTTCCTTGCCCAAAGAGATAATAGGGGCAACACACACACAAAATAAAGGTTGCACAAAGCCCACCCCAACATTCTTATTCCATACCGCATCCACAAAGTAAGTTTGAATAGGTCTATTTGTTATAGGAGAACCCTCATGGGACTCATCCACAAGTTGCTTTGTTGTATAACCCACATGGAACCCATCCTCAGGTCTCTTTATTTTAGGAGAATGTACATGGAGCCCATCTGTAGGATTATTAGGGCCAATATCAATCACCAACAACAAACTCAAAGAGGGCATAATGTCCACAACTAAGTCACAGCTACATGGTGAAGCAATAGATAGACCCACCTTACGGGAGTGACAACAACGGTTAGGAGAGCGAGAGGATTTCAAATTTGATACAAGGCAGGAATGGAAAGAGCCATCCATTGTGCAGATATTTATTAAATATTGATAAGAAAATAATTTATTTGTGAAGAGCCTTTGTAGTTTGATTGGTTGATTTTGAGTTCGATAGGGAAATAAAATAAAATAATTCTTAACCTTTTGTAATGAACAAATTCAACTTCAAAGTTGTAGGCAACATTGGGTCTAACAATTATAAAATTAAATGAGTAAATAAAAGTGATACATTTGACTTGAAAAAATATGTTGATTTTAAAATAAGTAGTGGTAAGTACTTGATTTTTTAGTATCGTAATTAGTATTGAAGTTTTTTTTTAATCTAGATAGAATATAAATATTAGAAGAAATGTTTGTAATAGTTATTTTTAAGATTTGGTGGAAAATATCTCAATTTCAATTTAAGAACTTGATATAAAATTGTTTATCATTTTAAATGAATAATAATTAATTTAATACTATGAATATCTATATTATAGTAGATAATTATTAAAAAACTAAAGTAACTATCAATTTATTAATAGTATTATTAAAAAAAATTAAGCATTTGTCAACAACTAAGAAGTAGATAAATACTTTATTTTATTTATTTTGATTTGAAAATAACATAAATCAAGAAATTAAATTACAAAGACTATTTAAAAAGAAATTGTTTGTTGATTAATTTTTTTTAAAAAGTTTTGAAAACTATTCTAACTCTTAACATTTTAAATTATTTTAATTATTTTTTATTCTTAATAGGCTATGATTCATATTGAAAATATTGATAGGTTTTGAAACATATTCAAATTTGACAAATAGGATTCTTATCCTAATATGAAGAGCTTTTATAAAAAAAAAAAAGGTTTTGAAAATACTCTAAATAGTTGATGTCTTGTGAAATAGTACTAAATAACTGAGATGCAAAGGAATAGTTGAAGCTTGGAAAAGGTTTCACATCTTTAACATCTCTGTACCTATCATAAAACGTAATTTTAAAAACTTTGATAACTATGTTTAGGCTTAACAATTTTTTAATATTATGTATTTTAGAATTGTAGTAAATTTGAATTATAATACTAAATTACAAGAATATTAAATATGATAGTAATGACAATAGAAATTAAAAAAATATTGAAAATGGAGGTAATTATGTAGCTTAATACTTTGTAAAACTATGAGATTGTAGATCTAACTAAGTGTTCTTTGTTACAATTTCTTTGTGGATGCTTATCTGTTTAGATTCATTTTACCATTTGTAGAAATAGACAGAAGATTGTAGAAGAATAGGACCAAAAGATAGAAGTGACACAACATATATCGTGGAGAAACCCTTTCGGGAAAAAAATCCACCACCAGAATCAATAGTGCTTGTATTGTTTAACCTTAGAACAAGATTACAATAATTCTTTATCAATTGATTCTTGCTTGAGATGCTTCTTTTTCCTTCAAAAATTCTTCACAACCTGCAATAAACTCTTATAGAACTCTCTTCAACTTGCTACAATTAAATAGACAAATATCTGCCTTGTAAACTCCAAAGAGTTGACAATTACAAGAGGATAAAGATCCTCACAAATATCTATGCCATAATGGTGCAAGTAGAGTTTCTCCATGAAAAACAATGTCAAAACAAGTGCCTCATCAATTTGGGTGTCCCAAACTGAAGTACTGACTCAACGTTGATTCCAAAGATATCTTGTAAGCTTCTCCTCAAAGTTACCACCCAAGAATGGGCCCACTTAACTCAGCTTTATGAAATATCTTATCATGCAAAAGTGTTAACTCTAAGATGCCAACTTGGGTGCCCAAGGTGGGTCCAAGTCAATCTCTATTAACTGAAACATATCTCTCTACCATTCATGCAAATATCATGCATGATTGATCATCCCCACTTAACTGAATGTATCACTAGTTATCTATCATGCAACTCAAGTCATTAGTCATGCATTCCAAGTCAACTGAAGTCAACTAGCATTCAACTAAGACTAACTACATGAAATTAAAGATAATTGAACCATAACTGAACTGAACTAAACTAAAATGAACTAAACTAAACTAAACTAAACTAAACTAAACTAAACTGAACTGAACTAAACTAAACTAAACTAAACTAAACTGAACTAAACTAAACTCCATGCATGTAAACATCAATCCCTAACTTCTAGGATCTTTACATGAATTACTGAAGTGTTATCTTTTCTCTAAACAGTTAACTTAACTCAAGGTGGGTTCCACCTTCCATGTGGGTGCCCCATGTGCTTTTATTTTGTAGGAGCTCTTCATGGGCATCCCCACATGTTCCTATCATTTAGAATTAATTACAAATGCCAATTTACATGTTCTTTTCGTTCGAATTTAATGTCTTTCTAATCCTAGTGTCGTAGAACACTTTCCAAGGACTTATGAGATACATGAAATATGTTTAGGATTGCAAATAAATGACATCCTATTCCCAACAAAAATGATGTTATATCTCTATAATATTATGTAAATACAAGTTGATGTTAAAATATAAAATTAGTATTTTTAATGTTTGTGATACTCACATAATAGTCTTTTATATAGATGTTCAATAATGATTATGCTAATTTTAATATAATTGAATCAGACAATGATAAATTACAGTCACTTTTTCAACAATTATATGAGATACCAAATCATTATTACAAAAAATAATATTTCATACAACCATTTATAACACTGATGCAAGCATTTGAGGAAATCACAAAATAAGATATTTCAAATTGTATACAATCAAACCACCATATTTCATGCACATATTTGAGACACAATTTTTATGGAAGCACAATTAAAACACAAATATCACTAGGTTATTCACTTTTGGAGAATTAAAATGCAATATATCATTGCCATGATGAGAACATTAATAAAAAACATAATATATCAAAATTTGCAAAATCATAATATTTAGTAGCAAATCCATGCTAAAACTATATAATTTTGCTACAAAAATCTAATTTCTAACCCTTTAAAATGTCCAAAAGGGAGCCATATATAGCCACCTTGAGTACCCTAAAATTTAGGATTTAAAATAGCTCAACTAGAACCATAATTCTAGTGACTAGATCTAAACTAAGTTAATTGCTAGTTACAAACTAAGTTGGCACTTTAACACCACTTTTACAAGTTATAAACTCTTTTGAGTTGATTTATTACACTTTATTGAAATAATAAAGAATTAAAAATAATTAAGTGAATTCCATAATAGCTTATTGCACAAGTTATCACATTGGGCCTAAGAAGTGCTCCAAGAAGGAAGTGATCAATTCTTTCAAATCATTTGCATTGGGTCCTTATGATTTTTAAAATTTATTCTTTGAGAAAAGGTAGAGTTCTTGTCTTGTCTTGCAACTCTCTAAATTCTGTTAAATCCTCTTGTAAAGGATGGGATTCACTACCCTCAAGATGATGGGGTCTTAAGGAGCAAGTGACCCTCAATTACCTCAAGATCAATGATTAGGTGATAGGATAAATAATAAAAAATGTCTATAAAATATAAATGAAACACTAAGTTACAAATGATAAGAATATCAAAATCACTAAATTATAGGGGTAAATGGAAGAATTAAGATTTTTGGTCTACAAAAATGGAAAGCATAATAATTGCAGATTGTATCTTTAAGAGGATTAGCTCTTGGCAATGGAAAAAAAACACATCATAGGGACATCTAAAGCCCGTACTTTCATCTCTAATAAAATAGATAATAATAACCCCAAATTTGAAATGCCCAACTTGATAAACTTGTTCAATTGCACATAAATAGAATAGGAAAAATTTTGGGGACTGTTTAGGGGCTTGCCTCAATTAAACCCCTATTTTGATGTTTCCAATTCCATGAACAACTAGATAGGATCAAGATAGATAAAAATATATAAAGAAAATGTGTAATAGAAACAAACCCCACATGGAGGAGAACCCCTATCACGAATATAATAGATGTGCGATAGGAACAAACCCTACAAGGAGGATAACCCTTATCAAAAATGTTAATAAAAAAATGCAATATTGCATAGAAAAGATCTATAAAATGATAAGAGAGCATTACCAATAGCTTGTTGCTCACCTCTTGGATTGATAGACATGATGGATTTGCATGCAAGAAAAGCCTTGATTGTTGCTTGAGGGAGTATTTTGGTAGAGCTTTACTATGTGAGTGAGAGAGTATGAGAGAAAAAGAGAGACAAAAAGTTGTGAAAATGGGGTTTTGTTAAGTTGCATGGGTAGGAGGAGCCGTTACACACATCTTTTCTACTATGATGTGCATCATAGGTAAAGAATGTGGAATATTTGCATTTGAGTCTCATAAATTTTATGGATTCTAGTGCATCATGGAGGTCCATCTATACATCACACAAGTGTCCTACCAAAAATTTACACAAATTAGGAATTTAGGCTGCTAGTGCTTCATCATTGTCATCTATGAAATTAGAATCATAAAATTTTGAATTATAATTTTTCCATAGATAGGGAAAGCCTAAATGCGCAAATGTGAAATTGCCACTAGGTGCAGTTTTATGATACTACATTTTTCCCCACTTTAGTGAGCTAATTTTTGGAAAAAATTAGGTACACTAAAGTAGCTAAGAAGACATAAATTTAGAGGCCCTAGAGGTCAAGCAAGTGGATATTGACAATGCCCAAACCTAATTTTAAAATTTTGATGATTTTGCAAAAAAGATATTGTAGAGGTTGTAAAGGTCGAGCGAGCAGATATTGGTGATGCCCTCATCATTCAAGCTTAGTGAGAAACTACAATGTTTGACATGAAATTTGACTCTACAAAACTAAAAAATGGGTTAGTTTAAAAAATGGAAGAAACCACCACCACGAGAAGAATACAAGTAAGAAATTTTTAGTGGGTCAAAACGAAAAATTTGATGAAGTGAGTATATTGCCCCTCATGTTTTTAACCCCATCCAGGTGGGTAAAAATAGGAAGGTGGGAAAGGGAAAATTCATCATGAAAAATGGGTAAAATTTTTCCTATATACGCATGGTGTGGGCCTAGGGAAGGTCATTTTCACTGTGGGTATGTGCAGGATCATGATGGGCCAAAAAGTGGTGATATGATGGGTATGTAGCTGACGAATTTTTTTTTAACCAAAATTAATGAAATGAAAGGGTTTTTAAAGGACATTCTCAACTTTCCACCAATATAAATTATGCTTTACTTTGAATTTAATAAATTATTATTATTCATTTTCTATTTGAATTCTGACTAAAGTCTTGATTGATAGGTTGATTGAAAAACATCTATAGCTTTCAAATGGTATCACATTTTTGAATCCAAAACATGTGTCACATTCTATGCTTTGCATACTATAGGATTAAAAAATTGAATATCATAAAGTTTTGACCAAGTTAAGGTGGTTAGACATACAAGTTTTTATATTTTTTAAAGTTGTAATAAAAAAATCATAATTAATTATTTACTTGGAAAAAATTACAAAAATATATGCATCACATTGGGACATGAGTCCTCTATGGATATCTAAAATTTTATAAAAAAATATTATCATTTTATTGTGGTTAGGGTGGTAAGATAGACACCTACTTCTTATTTTTTCCCTAAAATTTAAGTACTATTGCATTGAAATTTCAAATTTTCACCAAATACATTTAAAAAAAAATTAACCTAGTATTTTAGAAACTACATTCAATTCGCTACAAATTCTATTCTTACATATTTTTGAAATAATATAGATATCTTATTCAAATTTTTACGTCAAGTTGCCTAACTTTGATTTTTCTAAATTTTTTGCCACTTAAGGGCCTATTTTTTCCATGATGATCCTGCACATACCTCTATTCATTGTGAGGATTTTTTTGATTTTTAAAGAGAGTTTTTAGGAAAATGCCTCATTGACGAGACTTTTATCTATATAGGATCAAGCAAGTGTGGACAACCATGGAGTGGGGTGAGCCACTAGATGAGGTACGAGGAAAATTTTCCCCTAGCTTGTTGTTTTTCAATATTTTTTAGCTATAAAAGAATCATGAGCAGTGCAAGCATTTAGTCGATGCAATTACATCCTATGGTTGTGCTAGGATCCTCATGGCACATCATAGTCCATCGACCACACTAGTTTCTAACCTACACACTATTGTCAATTGATTAGGCCTTAGACACTCTAGCATGCCACACAAACGTCTACATGGCGTGCTATTGTCTCAAAGACATTGAGAGAAAATCTTAGATGTAGAGTAGAAAGTGGATTTTATTGACATCTAGTGTTTTTATGTTTTTGTAAGAGTTTCTCGAGATCCATGAACATGACAAAGGTGTTGTTCTATCACTAATGAGGAGTCACAACCTTGAGATCAAGGACTTTTTTAGTGGTGAATCTTCACCAATTGGTGAATAGTATATATCATCCAAGTTGAAATTGGAAAATAAATCACAACCAACAAGGTGGAAAAATTGCCTGGATTTTACAAATTACCGATCCAATGTATTTCCATTCACCATCGATTTATTTAATGAGGCATATTTAAGTATTATTTTTTCCATAACAAACTACACATTTTAAATGGACCGATTAATATTTTCACTTAGAATCTTGGAAGCATCTATTAAATCACCTACATATTCACCAATACTATTAAAACAACATTGTGTATCAGGACACATTTCACCAATGCCATCAAATGTTCACTCCGTGTGAGGACTTGTTTCACCGATTAAAATTTACAAATAGTTGCTTATGAGGACCCATTTCACCAATAACATTAAAAAATAATCACATTTGAGGACACATTTTTCCAATCTCCATGACACCTCCATGCTAATTGTAGGGCCATAATTTCCTTAAAAATTACAACGTATATGTTCCATCGAGGTTTGATTCGCCCAAATCTTAAATGTATTGTTGTATAATCACACAAGATTCAAATTTTTTTTAATATACCATTTAAAAATCCCACAGAATTCACCAAATATGGATTGATATAAATACAATCAAAACTTTGATTTATTCTTACACATTTTTTTCAGTTCTGAACTTGTGAGATCTCGATTCAGAAGTTGTACTTGGAACCTTGAAGTTGATCATATGCAAGTTACAAACTTACAACACAAGCATGAACCTACATTAGCAAATAGCAAGTCAGCGAAAACCTAAAGGTGAGTGATCATTTCTTCATAGTGTTATAATTTTTTTATCTATTTTCCATTCTTGCTTCAATCTTAAAGATGATATTGAGTCAGGAATGGGATCTATATTCTATGTCCTTAAACAAGAAGACATTTTTTTCTAGCTTTTATTCGAAGTGAAAGATCAAGATGTTGAGCAGCAAGTGCAATAAGGGTAAGACTCCTTAGGGTGGTGAAGGGACTGGGAGGCCACCAAAACATCCAAAAAGTAGAGTTACCATACAATCTTCCTTTGGAATTGGCAATGTGGGTGATCCCACAATATTGGTTTACAATTTTTGGCCAAACTTGACATTGAACTGAATTTTTTAACTAAATCTTCACTTTCGGGCACCTATAGTGGCTAAACTGTGAGGAATTTGAAGATGATGCAAACTAGTGATTTGCGACATTTTGTCTCTAGATTCTAAATATATTTTTTTCAAAAAGTTTTAGAATCAGATTGCAGTTATTTTTCCATCTCATTCAAAAATTAGTTTTTAACAATAAACACCATTTTTAAAGAGTGACGTTACTGGCTAACACAAATTTTTTTCTATGAAGGATAAATTTTTTTTTTTTTTGAAGTTAGATTTGAAACTATGATATCTAGTGCATGGAATTGGTTTCATAGCATTTCATTGAATATTTTTTTCTTAATTAAGTTTCAAAGTCAAACCAGTTACAATTTAGACATGATTTATTGGTTAAAACATAACCTTTTTGTATCTATCGAAATTCAATTTTATTTTTTTTGGATTAGAGACATCAATATCTAGTGCATTGATATTTTTCAATTTTTTTTTTTATAATCTTCTATTTTTCCACGTGTAGAACAGAGAGCTTGATTTTCGGTGAAAAACCTACATTCACAAGAAATAAAAAATAAATATAATAATCAAATTAAATTTATTTAAAATTATACTTTTTGGAAAGCTTATAATAAGTACTACATACTTACAAAAAATAAATTTTAATTGAATTCATTTGTTCGTCCAAAAGGTGAATGAAAAGTTATTTTTATCAGCATTTTGATAGGTGTAAAGGAGATTCTGTTATAGGTATGGTTTAAAACTAGTAGGGTTCTATCCAAGGGGGTTTGATCTAAGGTGGTTTGATCAAATTCTCTTCAATTGGAATCCTTTAAACAAAACTTTTCAATGCTTAAATCATTATATTTTTTAAAAATATGTGATTTCAACAAAAATTAGGATCTTTCAGAAAGTGTAAACCACTATTGTGGGATCACCCATGTGTTTGATCCATCAGATCAAGATGGAGCTACATCATCAACTCTTGCACCAAATATTAATGAAGAAGGGATTCACAATATATACCTTATCGAAAGGTGGGATTGAGTTAAATGAGTCTAATGAGGATGGCAATACTGCATAAGATGTTCTAAGGGATGCCTTGGTTAGCTAGAATGAGATAATTGATAAGTGGATGAAAATACTGGCACCGCAGATGACGTTGGTAGTAAGAAAAGAAAAGGAAAATAAAAAATAGGGCACGAGTGGGAAATGATAAGGAATTTTTAGATTGATTAGGTGTTAAAGTATATAATCATTGAACCAGTGGATAAAGTAAACAAAGGTGAATCTCCAACATAATGCAAGTGTAATCTTGATTAGTAGTTGGAAATGTAAAAGAGACAAGAAGTTGCTGCTAAAGCTTGACACTATAGAAAAGCATATCGATAGAGTTTATGAAAAAAAATGTAAGGAAGCTAAGTTAGCAGAACAACTTCCTACACTAATCTTGAGAGGAGAATAATGATTTTTTTTTATAGATATTTAATAGTTACATAAAATTAAATAGAAATAAACATAAATAGCATGCATACCACGAAACAGTGATTTACGGGGGGAAAAAATTTTCAGGAGAAAAACCCCACACTCAAAAAGCCACCCAATATATTATTCAGAAATCACAAATATTACAATATACTTGCAAAGAAATATTTTCATAGGAGTATCACCACTCAAAGATCTATAGGCAACACGACCACAATCAGACTCTCAAAATACATCACAATAGATAGCTATAATTTACAATTCCCTCATAAAATAGGGTTTCCTTCTAGTGTAAGTCAAGCTAATAAAATATCGGTCGTCAGATATGAGACATAATGATTAACGATCCAAATTTACAACAATAAAGTGTATATAAAATTTGGCTTCTGAGGGTGTTGCCCTCGAGCCCTCACCAGGGAATTCTACCCCTTGGACCCCTCGTGGGGGGATCACCTAATGCCCCCTTGTCATCGTTGGATGAAAAATACCTTATGTATCAACAATAACTTATGTAATTGCAAGGTTGAGACACATTTTCCCAAAAAATCTCCCACTTGTTGAACACCTTACAAGGACAACGAGAGAGTGTCATCATCATCTCTTAATTGCAAGAGGCCGAAAGGCCCCTAGTCTCTGAACACCCTCTTTGTGCTCATAGGATTAGTTAAAGAATCATAAACATTCATCAAAGTCTCTACCTGAACCAACTTCACCCTACCATCTTCGACCATATCTCTAATAAAATGATACTGTACATCAATGTGCTTGGTCTTGGCATGAAATGTTGGGTTCTTGGCTAGACATATCACACTCTAACTATCACAATAAATTATCACTACACCTTGTCTTATTCCAATATATGAACACAGTCTCTTAAGCCAAATGGCTTCTTTACAATCTTGAGTAGCTGCCATATACTCCACTTCAATAGTGGACAAATCAACCACAACCTATTGCTTTCTCATCTAGCTAATCACACCACCAAATAAAGTAAAAGCATAAGAACTGGTAGATCGTTTGCTATCAACATCACCTACCCATTCTGAATCCACATAATCATGAATATCAAGGGAAAACTCATCTGCAATCATATTACTATGATAACATAAGGAATAATCTGAGGTACTATGCAAATATATGAAGACTATTTTAACTGCATCCTAATGAACTCTACCAAGATTAGACATATATCTGGAAAGAACTCCCACTGCTTGGGAAATGTCTGGTCTTGTATAAATCATAACATACATCAAAATTCTAATTGAACTTTGGTAAGGCACTCTACTCATGTATTCCATCTCTGATGGAGATGTTGGACAATATGAAATGGATAAATTTGTTCGAACTAAAATAAGAACACATAATGGTCTATAGTCTTGCATATCAAACCTCTGAAAAATTGAATTGACATATGTACTTTGGCCAAGCCATAGATTTTTGTTGACTCTATCTCTTTTAATTTCCATCCCAAGAATGTATTTAGCTACACCAAGATCTTTCATTTGAAATTTAGCAACAAGTTGATATTTTAGTTCTGAAATCATACCTTTCCCTCTACTAGTAAATAACATATCATCAACATATAATGCAATAAATAGGAAACAATCACCATCACTTTTATAATAGACACAATGGTTTGATTTAGAATGCTCAAATCCAAAACTCAACACATATGTATCAAATTTTTGGTACCACATCCTAGGACTCTATTTTAGGCCATACAAATATTTCTTCAATTTGAAAACCAATTTACTTTTACCTTTCACCACATAATTCTCTAGCCATGTCATATAAATATCCTCCTCCAAATCACCATGAAGGAAAGCAATTTTCACATCCATTTGCAACAGGAGAAAATATGTCACCACAATCAACACCCTCAACTTGAGAGTAGCCTTTTGCAACCAACCTTGCTTTGTACTTATCAATACCTCCATCTGAACCAATATTTTTCTTCAACGCCCATTTGCAACCAATAGGTTTTCATCCTTCAGGCAATAGTACAAGATCCTATGTATCATTATTTTTCAAAGATAGGCCATTTCTACATTCATAGCAATCTTCCTAGATTCTACATCATTCATACCTAATGTGTCTTCTACCGATTTGGATTCATCCATATTAGTATTTAAGGAAAAAATACATCTCCAATCATTAGGTGAATACCTTTCATGTGGTTGTCTATGCCTTGTAGACCTACGAACAAGTTGAGTTGGAGATTCTTCCTCCTCTTCTGAAGATTTAGAGCTAAATGAGCTCTCCTCAACTTCTTGTCTATCCATGGGCCTCGATTCAACTTTATCAAGTGTAGAAGGAAATTGAATTGAACATCTCCCTATTTACTTTGTTCTGGCTACAATGTAATATAAGAAGGCTTAGTTTCTCTAAAAATAAAACTTCTACTATGTATTACCTTCTATGTAATAAGATCCCAATGCTTGTATCCTTTCACACCATAACTGACTCTAATGAAGATACATTTCATAGCCTTGCTCTCCAACCTTGTTCATTTCTCCTTTGGCACATGTGCATATGCCTCACAACCAAAAACTCTAAGATTTCTTAATGAAGTCTTATGACCTAACCATGCCTCTATAGGTTTCCTATCAACAAGAGCTGATGTAGGAGACCTGTTAATCAGGTAACAAGCAATGGCAACAACTTCAACCCAAAACCTTTGTTCTATACTAGCACCACTCAACATACTCCTAACCTTCTCCATCAGTGTCCTATTCATTGTTTCTACAACTCCATTTTGCTATGGAGAATACATAGTTGTCTTCTATCTATGAATACCACAATCTTTACAAAATCTATCAAAATCAATAGAGAAAAAATTATCACCATTATCACTCCTTAAACATTTTATTTTCTTTCTAGTCTATAATTCAACCATTGATTTAAATTCTTTAAATAGATCGAAAACTTCATATTTACTCTTTAGAAAATATACCCTTGTCCTTCTACTATAATCATCAATAAATGAAACATAATATATGGATTTACCAATTGAAGGAACATCTACAAGACTAAACACATTAGAATGAATAAGATCCAATACACCACAAGATTTATGAGAACTTGAGTAAAAATAAACACAGTTTTGTTTTCCATAAATGCAATGCTCACATAAATCAAATTCAAGATTACAATCAGACAAACCTTCAATGAGGTTTTTATTTTTCTGTAAGGAAGTTAATGTAGCTGAACAACTTCCTACACTAATCTTGAGAGGAGAAAAATGCAAAACTTTATAGATCTTTAACAGTTAAAAAAACTTAAATAGAAATAAACACAAATATCATGCATACCACAACATAAAGATTTATGTGGGGAAAACCTTTTCAAGAGAAAAACCCCACACTCCAAAAGCTACTCAATATATTATTTAGAAATCAAAAGAGTAAAATATACTTGTAGAGAAAGCTTCTCATAGGAGTATCACCACAAGAGATCAAGAGACAACACGACCGACATCAGATTCTCAGAATACACACCCTCATCTACATACATCCCAACCGCTTATAACAAGTTTTTGGAACCTTCTAGAATTAGGGTTTTACAAAGTTATTTTTCATTTGACGTGTTAACGAAAAAACCTTGATGTGTCAGAGGGAAAACACCTTGATGTGTCAATGGGAAAAAATCTTGACGTGTCAGTGGGGAAAAAAATTGACGTGTCAGCGGGAAAACCTTGATGTGTCATTTTTTTTTTGGGGAGATGCCCTAAACCCCACATCTTGCTACGCGTGTACATTATTTGCATGATCAGTCACCACATACCAGCATACATCCTATCAACAATAAACTGTATATAATTTCAAGGTTGAGACACATTTTCCCAACAAATCTCCCACTTTTCAAACACCTTGCAAGAGCAATGTGAGGATATAATCATCGTCTCTTTAATTGCTAGGGGTCAAAAGGTCCATAGTCTCTAAACACTATTTTAACTTCTCTATGCTCACATGCTTAGTTAAAGAATCTATAAAATTCAAAAGTCTCTACCTTAACCAACTTAACCCTACCATCTTCAACCATATCTCTAATAAAATGATAATGTACATCAATGTGCTTCATCTTGGAATGAAATGTCAGGTTCTTGGCTAGACATATCACACTCTAACTATCACAATAAATTGTCACTACACCTTGTTTTATTCCAATATCTAAACACAGTATCTTAAGCCAAACAACTTCTTTACAAGCATGAGTAGTTGCCATATACTCTGCTTCAATAGTGGACAAAGAAACCATTTCCTATCGCTTACTCATCCAACTAATTGAACCACCAAATAAAGTAAAAACATAAGCACTAGTAAAATTTTTGATATCAACATCACCTGCCCAGTCTGAATCCACATAACCATGAATATGAAGGAAAATATCGTCTTCAGTCATATTACTATGATAACATAAGGAATTTAATCTGAGGTACCCCGCAAATATTTGAAGACTCTTTTAATTGCATCCCAATGAACTCTACTAGGATTAGACATATATCTAGAAAGAACTCCCACTACTTGAGAAATGTCTTGTCTAGTACAAACCATAACATACATCAAACTTCCAACTATACTTTGGTAAGGAACTTTGCTCATGTCTCCCATCTCTGATGGAGATGTTGGACAATCTGAAATAGATAACATTGTTCCAACTGAAACAAGAACACACAATGGTCTACAATCCTGCATATCAAACCTTTGTAAAATTGAGTTGGCATACTTGCTTCGGCCAAGCCATAACTTTCTATTCAGTCTATCTCTTTTAATTTACATCCCAAGAATGTGTTTAGCTACACCAAGATTTTTCATTTCAAATTTAGCAGTAAGTTGAGATTTTAGTTATGAAATCATACCTTTCCCTCTATCAATAAATAACATATCATCAGCATATAATGCAATAAACAAGAAACGATCACCATCACTTTTATAATAAAAACAATGATCTGATTTAGAACGCTTAAATCCAAAACTCAACACATATGTATCAAATTTCGTGTACCACATCCTAGGACTCTATTTTAAGCCATACAAAGATTTCTTCAATTTTCAAACCAACTTGCTTTTACATTTCACCACGTAGTGCTCTGGTTGTGTCATATAAATATCCTCCTCCAAATCACCATGAAGGAAAGAAATTTTCTCATCCAATTACTCAACCTCTAAATCATAAGAAACAACAATAGAAAGAAAAAATCTAATGGATGCCATTTTTGCAATAGGAGAAAATATCTCACCATAATCAACACCCTCAACTTGAGAGTAACCCTTTGCAATCAACCTTGCTTTGTACTTCTCAATGCCTCCATCTTCAAACCAATATTTTTCTTGAACACCCATTTACAACCAATAGGTTTTCATCCTTCGAGAAATAGTACAAGATCCCATGTATAATTCATTTTCAAAGATTTCATTTCTTCATCCATAATAATCTTCCAAGATTTTGCATCAATCATACCTAGTGCCTCCTTTATAGATATGGGTTCATCCATGTTAGTATTCAAAGAAAAAATACATCTCCAATCATCAGATGAATACCTTTCAGGTGGTTGTCTATGCCTTGTAGACCAATGAACAAGCTGAGTTGGAAGTTCTTCCTCCTCTTTTGAAGATCTAGAGCTAGATGAGCTCTCCTCAACTTCTTGTCTATCCTTGGGTCTTGATTCAAATTTCTTAGGTGTAGAAGGAAATTGAATCACATCTTCCTGTTTACTTAGTTCTAGCTGCAATTTAACGGAAGAAGACTTAGTTTCTCTAAAAATAACACTTCTACTATGTATTACCTTTAGTGCAACAAGATCCCAATGCTTGTATCCTTTCACACCATAAATGTATCCGATGAAGATACATTCCATAGCCATGTTCTCCATCTTTGTTCACTTCTCCTTTGGCACATGTGCATAGGCCTTGCAACCAAAAACTCTAAGACGTCTTAATAAAGGCTTGCGACCCAACTATGCCTCTATAGGTGTCTTATCAACAAGAGCTAATATAGGAGACTTGTTAATCAGGTAACAGGAAGTGGCAACAACTTCAGCCCAAAACCTTTGTTCTAGGCCAGCACCACTCAACATACTCCTAGCCTTCTCCATCAGTTTCTTGTTCATTCTTTCTGCAACTCCATTCTACTGTAGATAATATGGAGTTGTCTTTTGTCTATGAATACCATAATATTTACAGAATCTATCAAAATTATTAGAGAAAAATTCACCACCATTATCAGTCCTCAAACATTTTATTTTCTTTCCAATCTGTAACTCAATCATCGCTTTAAATTCTTTAAATCGACTGAAAAATTCAAATTTATTCTTTACAAAATATACCCATGTCCTTCTACTATAATCATCAATAAATGAAACATAATATGTGGATTTACCAATTGAAGGAACATCTATAGGACCAAATACATCAAAATGAATAAGATGCAATACACCACAAGATTTATGAGAACTTGAGTAAAACTAAATATGGTTTTATTTTCCATAAATGCAATGCTCACAAAAATTGAATTCAAGATTACAACCAGACAAACCTTCAACAAGGTTTTTTATTTTTCAAGGTCCTTAGACCCTTTTCTCCAATGTGGCCAAGTAGCTGGTGCCATAACATAGTTTTCTCTATAGGTAACTTTGTCTTAGAAGAAAGAGCACCCTTGGGTACCCAAAATCCATGACCATCTATTGAAGGTGAAACCCTCACTCCTTCTATAGAATTTCTTTTCACATAAGTATTATTGTACTCAACAGTGCATGCATCAAGCTTATACAATGTCCCATATCTAACACCTCTAGCAATCACCATAGCACCTCTAACCATCTTGCATCATGTAGCAAAAAATACTACTTGCACACCCGCATCTATTAGTTTTCTCACATATAACAAATTTCATGCTAATCCAGGGATATGCAACACACCATTAATCCTTTTTATTCTACCATCAGGAAACTTGATTTTAACTTTACCATAGACAAAAATGTTTAAATGAGAATCATCACCCAAGTACACCTTACCTCCATCAAATTCTTCATATTCACAAAACCAATCTCTATTAAAGGTCATATGAAAAGATGCACTTGAGTCAATTAACCATTCATCATTACCTGTACGAGTTGCCAAAGTTGCAATGAATGCATCACCATATTCCTTTTCGGACTCGGAATCAAAATTAAATTTCTTCCTTTTCTTCTTCTTTTCTTTTTTGCATTCCTTACAAACATGTCCAGGCTTACCATAATTCCAGTAAATAACTTTGGACTTTCCAGGAGATTTAGATCTCCCTTGGACTTGGATTTGTCACACTTCTCATTATTCTTTCCTTTTTCCTTAGGTCTTCCATGAAAATTTAGGGCCTCCTTGGCAGTGATGGATACCTTCCTCCTCATCTCTTCAGAAAGAAAAGAACCCACCACATCTTTAGTCTTCAATAAAACAAAAGTACTCCCAATAGCCATAATAAGAGAATCCCACAAATCAGGAAAAGAATAAAGCAAGATTTGACATTTCTCCTCCTTATCCATTTTGACACTAACTGATGCCAATTGAGCCACCAGCATATTGAATGCTTCTAGGTAGTCTATTATCCACCCACCCTCTTCCATTCTTAAGGAATACAAATTCTTCCTCAAGAAAATATTGTTCACTAGAGATTTGGCCTGATACATCTCACCAAGCTTCTTCCATAGTTTCTATGCAGAGGTATCTTCATGGACATTAATTAAAATAGAGTCTTCCAAGCACAATTTGATTAGACCCTTGGCTTTATGGTCCATAACATCATATTGAGCAACTTGAGTAGGATCTACAGGCCTTGAAACATTCTCATCAACAACATCCCGCATATCTCGATCTATCAATAGATCCTCCATCTTTATCTTCCACATCTCATAATTATTTCCAGAAAATTCCTCCACCTCTATTCTCCTTGATGAAATTTCCATTTGAAAATTCTTGTAACAAGATCAGAAAGTGTCTTCTGCACAAGCTCCCACTCAAATATGGATTAGTTCAAAAAACCCAACAACCCACAATTGAAACCAAAGGTGATCAAGCTCTGATACCACTTGTAAGAAAGTAAGGTAGTAGAACAACTTCCTACACTAATCTTGAGAGGAGAAAAATGAAAAACTTTACAAATATTTAATAGTTACAAAAAATTAAACATAAATAAACACAAATATCATGCATACCACAACACAAATATTTATGTGGGGAAAACCCTTTTGGGAGGAAAACCCCACACTCCAAAATCCACTCAATATATTATTCAGATATCAAAATATTACAATATACTTGTAGAGCAAGCTTCTCACAGGAGTATCACCACTAGAGATCGAGAGACAACACAACTGCTATCAGACTCTCAAAATACACACCCTTGTCTACATACATCCCAACCACTTATAATTTTTTTTTGGAACCTTCTAGAATTAGGGTTTTACAGGGTCACTTTTTATTTGAAAGGTGTTAACAAAAAAACCTTGACATGTCAGCGAGAAAAAACCTTGACATGTCAATTTTTTTTTTAGGCGATTTCTTGAACCCCATGTCTTGCTACAAGTGTATAGTGCATGATCAATCGCCACATACCAACATACATCCTATCAACAATAAATCGTATATAATTGCAAGGTTGAGACACATTTTACAAACATTTTCAAGGTCCTTAGACCCTTTTCTCCAATGTGGCCATGTCTCTAGTGCCATAACATATTTTTCTCTATAGGTAACTTTGTTTCAGAAGAAAGAGAAACCTTGGGTACCCAAAAGCAATGACCATTTGCTAAAGGTGAAATCCTCACTTCTTCCACAAACTTTATTTTCATAGAAGTACTATTTCACTCAACAGTGCATGCATCAAGCTTATACAATGTGCCATATCCAACACCTCTAGCGATCACCATAACACCTCTAACCATCTTTCATCTTGCATTAGAAAATACTAGACTTGCACACCTGTATGATCTATTATTTTTCTCACAAATAAAAAAAATCATGTTAAACCAGGGATATTCAACACACCATTAATCCTT
This sequence comes from Sequoia sempervirens, assembly GCA_007258455.2. Classification (NCBI taxonomy): domain Eukaryota; kingdom Viridiplantae; phylum Streptophyta; class Pinopsida; order Cupressales; family Cupressaceae; genus Sequoia; species Sequoia sempervirens. Next base: position 47,302,451 of record VDFB02000003.1, on the reverse strand, counting down.
TTTATTCTACTATCAAGAAACTTGATTTTAACTTTACCACGGCCAACAATGTCTAAATGACAATCATCACCCAAGTACACCTTACCTCCATCAATTTTTTCATATTCAAAAAACCAATCTCTATTAAAGGTCATATGGAAAGATGCGCCTGAGTCAATTAACCATGCATCATTACTTGCATAAGTTTTCAAAGCTACTTGATGAATGCATCGACATCTTCCTTCTCAAACTCAGAATCAAAATCAAATTTCTTCTTTTTCTTCTTCTTTTCTTATTTGTAGTCTTTATGAACTTGTATAGGCTTACTATAGTTCCAACAAACAACTTTGGACTTTCCAGTAGACTTAGATCTCCCCTTCAACTTGGATTTTTCATGCTTCTCATTCTTCTTACCTTTTTCCTTAGGTCTTCCATGAACATTCAAGGCCTCCTTGGCACTGATGGATACCTTCCTCCTCATCTCTTCAAAAAGCAAAGAATCCACCACATCTTCAATTTTCAATGTAATATAAATACTCCCAATAGCCATAACAAGAGAATCCCATTAATTAGGCAAAGAACAAAGAAAAATCTGACATTTCTCTTCCTCATCCATTTTGAAACCAACTGTCAAGAAAATATTGTTCACTAAATATTTGGCTTGATACATCTCACCAAGCTTCTTCCATAGTTTCTGTGCAGAGGTCTCTTCATGGACATTGATTAAAAAAGAGTCTTCCAAGAAAAATCTAATTAGACCCTTGGCTTTACAATCCATAACATCATATTGAGCAGCTTGAGTAGGATTTGTAGGCCTTGAAACATTCTCATCAACAACATCCCATAGATCTCGATCTATCAACAGATCCCCCATCTTCAACTTCCACATCTCAAAATTATTTTGAAAAAAATTATCCACCTCTATTATCCCTAATGAACTTGCCATTTGAAAATTCCTGCAACAAGATCACAAAATATCTTCTACACAACCTCCCACTCGAATCTAGATTAGTTCAAAAAACTGAACAACCCACAATTGAAACCAAAGGTGATCACGCTCTGATACCACTTGTAAGGAAGCTACTTGGTAGTGGAGCAACTTCCTACACTAATCTTGAGAGGAGAATTATGCAAAAAAATTACAGATCTTTAACAGTTATAGAAACTTAAACATAAATAGCATGCATACCACAACATAGTGATCTATGTGGGGAAAACCATTTCGAGAGAAAAACCCCACACTCGAAAAGTCACCCAATATATTATTCATAAAAAAAAAAGATTACAATATACTTATAGAGCAAGATTCTCGTAGGAATATCACCACTTAGAGATATAGAGGCAACATGACCACTATCAAACTCAGAATAAATCACAATACACAACTGTAATACAATGCCCTCATAAAATAGGGTTTCCTTCTAGGACAATTCAAGCTAATAAAATATTGATCATTAGATATGAGACATAATGATGAATGGTCCAAATTTACAATAATAAAGTGTATATAAAATTTAGCTTTCAGAGGCATTGCTCCCGAGCCCCCATCATTGCGCGCTACCCCCTAGACCCCCAGTCGGGGGATGATCTCCCTATACCCCTCATGGGGGGGGATCCCCCCAAAACCCCCCTCATCATCGTCGGATGAACAAAACCTTATGTATCAATAGTACCTTATGTAATTGCAAGGTTGAGACACATTTTCCCAACAAAAAAACCATAGACAAAAAGGAAAAATTAGTAGTAAGATGGAAATCAAAGTATTTCTTGATGTTAAGTATGCCATGGAATATGATGAGCATGTTTAAAGAGTGGTGAAGCTTGCTGCAAGTGGAGGTACAATTGAGGCTCAATTTGGAAAAGTAATGGAAGGAGAAAAATTGGAAAAAACCATTCATATGAGTGTTGTTTTTCATATTTTGTCTAGAAGGCGTCCTATGACAGACTACCTAGAATATTCTAATTTATTATCTTTTTTAGGTCTTCCTAACTTTCCTAGCGCACATTTTCAATAAATGCTGGATGGGAATGGGCAAGCTATCTTTCTATAGTGGAAAAGAAAGATTTAAAGGAGAAAGTAAAAGAGTCAAACTTCATTGCATTATCTTTAGATGAATATTTACTATGGTAGATAATACTTCTTGGGTCTGTATGCATGTGTATACTATAAAATAATATGTCCTCCAAGCTCATCCTCTCGGTGTTCATAAAATGAAGGACAGTTCAACATCATAAAATATATTTGAACTAGTTAAGAAATCTTTGAATGAAATTGGAGGTATGGATGACTTGACAATTTCCAAAAAGTTGGTGTGTGTAGGAGATGATGGAGCTATAGTAATGCGAGGTCATAGGACTAGTGTTTGCACAAAGTTACAAACTACTTGTGCACCATACATGCTTGGAATTCACTGCATGGACCACATAATGAATTTAACAGTTAGAATTGTAAGAAAGTATCCTATAGTATCAAAAGTTGAAAATCTAGTCTGCGAGCTCTACACATACTTTTGCTAAAGTCCTAAACATTTTGTGGAATTTAAAATTTTTTCTAAGGGAATAATAGGAGGAAACAAGCTTCTTAAGGATGTTGATACTAGATGGATCTCCTTACATGGACCAACACAACAAGTTCTCCCTGAAATATCAATCCTTGATTGGGATAATGTACGGGCATCACAACATAGTACAGACAAATCTCTTGACCTCTTACATAGGTTAAGCGATATAAATACACTATTAACTTTAGCTAGTCTTCTCCCCATGCTAGATGAAATGAACAATCTTGTGAAGAGAGCCCAAGAAATAACTATGTATATTTATGAATATACCAAACTAGGTAGAATGACATGCATGACCCTCGATAATCTATATCTAGATCTAACTTCTCAAAGCCCAAATTTTGTAAGTTGGTAGATGATTACAGATTTGAATGATCCTAAAAATTATTTATAGCTTAATGCAAATAGGAATTTATGTGTCTTTGTACATGGATTTGAGATATCAATGCACCATTGTATGATGGTCAGACACTCTATTAGAGAAGAACCTAAATTACAAAGGAATCTTTAATGACATTGTTAAATCTATTAGTGTTAATTTGAAGGATATTGTAAAATCTCTTTCCATAGAGATTTATCAATGATTCCCTCGAGATAAATAATTAAGCAATGTCTATTGTGTATCCTCAATTTTTAACTTGAGGCAACTGAGATAGCCAAGTATTTTTTCATCAATAAGTAAATACCTTGGCTGAACACTTTTGGAAAAGTTCATAATACAATGGATAGGAAATAGAAGGAATTATAAATGGAAATAAGCTTAGAGAACAATCTAATCATTTTTCATTAAGGAATTATAAATGGAAATAAGCTTAGAGAACAATATATGGAGAAGCCCATAGATGCGAGATCAATAACAAGGGCTTGGACAACCTTAGGTCAGAGTGAAATATTTTTTGATTTGATATCAAAATATTTCATACTTGTTGATTTATGTCAAACAATGATCTTGGGGTCTATAGAGGATGAGAGATATTTTTAGTGCATTGGGGTTTTTGAAATCAAAGGTAAGAAACAAACTAGACAAGAATTTGGAAGATTGCTCAAGTGAGGGTGTTTGGAACTACGTATAATGTAAAAAATTCTCCTTTTGAAAGGGCACTCACAATTTGGAAGTTCATATGCGAAAGAAGAGGGTTGTGCAACACTTCAAACATTGGTAGTGGTGGCAGTGGTAATGGCAAAAATAATAGTGACGCAATGAATGTTGAATTTGAGATGTAGTTAAGTGGACTATGCAGGGGAAAGAAAATGAAGACCAGACTCAAAATCAAGATGAATCTTTATCGCAATGTTAGAGTGAGAACCCTGGCTTGATTTGGCAAATGAAAGTGAATTAGCAGTTTTTAGGTATTTATACTGCACTTCATGAATCATATTCCAAATTGTAGTTGATGATATTTTATATTGTATTCCATGAAATTGTGAATCATATTGAATACATTAACATATTATTAATAATTTTATATTTTAATTGTGTCATATTGATAAGTTTCACATTTACTCAGTGATTCATCATTGAACTCAATGCTTAATGTTTCCTTGCTAGCATGGATTTGTGCATAAAACATAAAATTTGTAGTAAAGTAAATTTTAATTTTTGATTTGATATGTGATTCTGCATCAATCTTCACAGTTTATGAATTATTTTGATCAGTGCCTCATCCATAACTGATTTAGAAAATGAAATACAATAGACCAACTCATGGCTTCTTATGACCTTGCCACCTTACAATGAGAAACCAAGCCAATAACAACACTTATCACACTACTTATAAATTCCTATTACATTCACATAATCTTTGATAAATAATTGAAAAGAATATTAATCCATTCCTTGAATAGAAGCTAATAGTTCAACATCCATAACACATGATGTGATAAGACAACTTATAAATAACCCTTTATTATTTTGAGTCAAAGATAGTGAATACAACACGCGAGAGAAATATAGGTCAATATTCAAAATTAAAGAAATACAATTAAGTATTTAAGTCATCTTTTGTTATTACAGATCAAAATTACAAAGCTATCAAATAACTTAAACTATGCAAAAATAGCTCACAAAGAATGAGATGAAAGATCAAAAAATCAGAACCCTTTAAAATTTTGAATGAGGCTTGGGATTCCCTTTTATAACATAAGGGAACCAACAAGAAAGGAAGTCAAGAACCTCATCCCATACCTTTCTAACAATTGAAATCTCAGATAGGAGGCATAGGAATAAAAGCATGGATCCACTAACAGGATGAGTAACCAATTATACTTTTCATTCCATGCCTTAAACATATTTTTAGAAGGTTAGTCATAAGCTAAGAGCTTTTCCACGTTCTCCAAATTTTGATGATACTTGGCATCAAGTAAAGCATTGGCCTCTCTATAAAAATTTTCCATCATTTGTTCTACATTGACCATCCCGTCTGAATAGGAATTAAGCCAATTTAAATCAACTTTGTTGTCTTTGCAAATTAGAGGGAGGAGGGTAGGGATTACAATATTGAAACTATCCTTCCATTTCTTTAGGGTCTTCAACTCTACATTATCTTCTAATAGGTAGGGTACAACCCTTTTTTCAACATTTATTAAATAGCTCATTTTTTCTCGTGCAACTTCAATTATACTTTCCAAATACCCTTTATGATTTTGTTCCATCTTGAAAATCTCAAAAGTAAGATAGATACCAGGTGGGGCATCATATGTGTTTATAGATCCCTTATAAATACCTTCCAAAGATGAAAATCTAGGATTCCATTATTCAAAAATACATTTAAGACACTCTTGATCCCCATTTATTTTGGTAATGGCATATCTCAAATTTGGATATGACACACATGTATCTTTCAACCTTCTTAAGATTTTAGATAGTCTGTACTCTAGGATGTACATTGCAATGCACACATTCTCCTTTTCTAATTCAAGTAAGCATTCTTCAAGTGCTCTTCTAGAATTTGAATCTTTTCTTTAAGCTCTATGTTTCGAATCATCACATGAGAATGGGGAACTATAGAAGAGGAGCCTACTTCCCACACACTTTCAAGAAGGGATGTTTTTTGAGACAATAATACCTATTGCTAGGTGTAAGATTCCATGAGATCATTATGTTCCTTCAACACTATATTAACTTTATCTTGCAACCTTCAAATAGTAGCTTCATTAAAATTGGCAACATCTACCACTAATGTAACAATTTATGGGGAAAAGGTTTCAAAAACCCTCTTTACAATCAATATCCCTTTGATTCCCTTGCCCTTTGATGCTTCAACAATCATAGGCTTCTTTGCAGTTGGGGAAAGGGCCCAAATTGCAAGGGATGAACCCAATTTGGGTTGAACCCTAATCCTAACAATACAATCTCTGCTTCCTCTTCTATGGAGAAAATATCTCCTTCTTGTTTCCTAATAGTATCGAAGATAATTGCAGAAGCAATATGCCATTCAGGGAGCAGTAGCAATCCACTATCTTCCACCATTATTCTCCCTTCATCAAGCGTAATATTTTTGGACTCAAAATTCATTTCTTCCCTTACCTTTGCAATTACTTCATCATAATTTTCTCTAGGCACATCTGCTTGTGCCAATCAAACTCTTTTAAGGTACTCCTCCCTCTTTGATCTCAAAACAAACTCTTGGTATTTTATAAACTCGTCATTAGACATGAATTGTGAACATGCAAATTCCCTCACATCATTGAGGTTATCTCTCCCCATAGCCACATCCAACCCAAACCTTTGCTGAAGAAGGCTAGCAATATTTGGTCCTGGGGGATGGCATATATTACTAAATTTTATCCATGGTGATATGAACATCTTCACTTTCATCTTGATTGATTGGATTGTCAACCAATAATGGAAGTTTCTCAACTTTCATCATCTTCTATGATTGATCTCTTGGGTGAGAATTAGAATCCACACTGATTGTTTGAGGGGAAGGAGAGGGAGTGACCTATGGTGGGTTTGATTGCATATTTTTTCTAATAATAGTCCCCTAGGGTTGGGGCCTTCTAATAGAGAGGTTAGGTATAGGTGGATTTGTTGGTTTCTCTTCCAGGATAGGGGACTTACCTACAACTCTATCAAAATTCTTCAACATCGCCTTAATCTTGGAAATTGGGTCAACAATATTAGAAAATGTTCCATGATAATCCTTATCATTCTCTGTCCTAGCAGCCTCTGCCTTGTTGAATGCAATCCATTTTTCCTTTCCATTAGATCCACCTTAGTTTCATCCTTAAAATTTCTTATGAAATCTTTGTTTACATCAACCCGATTGAAAAAATCAGACCTTCTGATACTTTTCTTGACCTCGTTTATGAAACCTTCAGGGTCAAAACCCATGAATTTTAACTGAGATGACCTATATTCTCCAAGCGCATCTTTTAAGACCTATCTAAGGCACCTCTAGTTGAAGTGAAATCTGAAAATATAGTAACATAAGGGGAAAAGACCCTTTATTTTGTTTCCTTAAATGAAACTAATCAGTCTCATTCAATTTCCTTATAATTTCCATGAATGCCAACCTGGGTAACACATATCTGGGTAGCACATGGGGGGCTTGAGGGCACACATATACTATACTATAGTATACTATGGGTTGAGTTGTCATGGAGGTAAAAATGTCCCCAATTATGCTATACTCCTAACTCTGAACTCCTCTCCTTAGGCCTAAAGAAATCTAAAATTTCCTTGTGCAATATGATTCCAAGTAGACCCAACCTTGCCATGAATTTTGTACAAAGTAATTCTCAAAAAAATAGTCAGGCTCACTATAATGTTTATCCCAAATATGGGTCCAACATTACACTAAGAGTTTGTTACCCTCTTTATCTTTCATGTTTAGTTTTAAAACCCTACTAAAATGATCTTTCCCTTTGCATAAAAGCATATGGAAAAGGAGAGAATACCACATGAAGTTCACATCCTTATCACTTCTCTTAATGCCTACTAGTTGATTGTGAATAGACTCAACTAAAAATATAGCATAGTCAAAGTCACTATTGACAAGAGGATGTTTTATATCGACAAGCATATACATAAGTGGTGTCTCTATTTTTGACCGTGCATCTTCTCCCAACACCCGAAATGATGCACCTAGGGAATCTAGGGATGTGTGCATCAAATGGGTTAGCATTCTTGGGGCCACTTTATATGTTGTATGTAACATTATGATAAAATTTAATGTGGGGTTGCACATTGGGGAAATTATTTAATGTTGGAAAAACTTAGTACCAAACATTAAGTGTGGGGTTAATGGATTTGTAAGCTCATGGTATTAGTCATGTGGTTATATGTAATACCACTTGGTGGTTTTGTGTAAGCTTGTTTTCTATTAAAAAAAACATGGGTTGTTATCTAAGGTTGGATAGCTAGCTGGTTGAGATCATATTTTATTAGCATTTGTGAGGTTTGAAGCATGTAATTAGATGTTTGGTTACATTCTTGTTCAAATGGAGTGCTTGTAGAGGGATTGATGTTTCATAGGTATTTATGAAGGACTAAAGATTTATTGTAATGTTTAAAGCTGAATAATACCTGAATAATGGATGCTTTTAGAGGCTGGGTATTTCCTTATTGAGGGTTTTCCTAGGCTATAGCTTGTGTTATCTTTGATGGTATGTTCTGTATTCTTTTGTATATGGATTCTAAATGCTCGTTTGCATAGATTTCTCTATTTGGGTTATGTGGAAATTATCTTGGGTAGATATATATTTCCTTTCACACTCTTCAAATTATATTTCATTATCTCATATCTCTTCTTCTCAACCATTTTCTTTCCAAAATCATGCTCGCTACCCTCATGAATACATGATATTAAATTTGATAACCCACCACATTGTAAATAGTTTTCATTTAAATAATCATTTTTATAGAATAGGCAACCATCATCTGTAACACAAAAATAAATCTAATAAGTCCATGGATGAATTTAGTAGTTGTATTTCACCACACTCCAATAGTTCATTTCATTTGTTTGCAAAGTAGAATGAATATTTCATAATAGTTAATTTATATAGATAAAACTCCATGTGGTATTTGCAACAACATGTTTTATGAATTTTAACAGACACACAATAAAAGGGCTTACAAGATTCAAATTCCCTTTGTGAGATATTCAAACATGGATGTGTTTCAAAAAATTGTTTATACTATTCTAAGTAATGTTTAGGATGTGAATTGTGCAGTCTTGATTACTAATTCTTAATTTTAAAACATCTTTTAAATTTTGTGATACTCTTGAGTTAGAGTGCCAATTTTTTTTAAAATTAATCCTTTGTGTTATTGATTAGCTTTTTTATCAACTCATAGAAGCCTACTGCTAAAAGCCCAAGATTCATTTTCAAGGTGACTATCTAGTCTTGATCTTATTGCCAGTGCTTTTGATAATGTTTTATGATTTAGGCTTAATTCAAGACAAGTTTGCAGGTCACTAATCAAGCCTTTTTTAATTGATTTCTTATGAATGTAATTTTTTATTATAGGAAAAATAGGTTTTGAAGGGGCCCCAAAACCCTTTATAAGAAAAGATGCTACTTGATCATATAATAAAAAATAGAACAAGTAGCCAAAAAGCAACACACAGATAGCCAAAAAATGGCACAAAAACTAGAAACAAACTAGAGGTTTTTAAGAATATTCATTGCTTCAAGACACTGTCAATTTTTTTCTGATGGAAATTCATGACTTACACCACTTCATCAGTAGGGATACTAGCCTTTGCATTAAGTTTGGTCTTGTTGAGGGTACGAGCAGAAGGCCTAATATCACTAGTAGTCTTTTGTTGCACACCGCCATCAACTGCCATGTCTTACATACCAGAGTTGTCCCCCAACCACTTCCTAGCATTCTTATTCAGTAAACACAATCCCTTAGCCTCATTGAACATAGCATGTTTACTGAGCTCCACCACCTTTTCCAACTTACCATCAATAGCAACAAACTTTTTCTCATAGGAATTCTTCATACTGAGCATTTCATCAGCTACCATCTTGAGAGTCTCAAAAATTTGATTGACCTCTAACTGCACCTTGTTGATTTGAGCTTGCATATTCAGCCCCTTAGAAGAGAGGCCTCATCAGTATTATTACACACAACTCTAACCCAAATATTAGTGGAATTCATCTCATGAAAAACCCACTTAAAAAGCTTGAACAAGGAGAGAGAGATTTCTTTAGCCAGACCAAGATAATTAGGCATAATCTCCCTCCTAAAATTAAAACCATCTTTTTCCACAGCATAATCTTCCTCGAAGTCACTGCTAGTCGAAGCATTCTTCATTGTCTCCTTCCCTTTTTGAGTAGAGACCACAACACCTTTGTCCAAATTCTGCTCCACCACCTTGTTCTCAACATCTAACAAATTGCCAACTAGATCCTATTGCCCATCCCTTTCCAAATTCACAGGAGCTTTTTTCCTCTACTGCCTTGATGAGCCTAGTTTTTGGTCAAATTTTGGGTAGATCTATCATCCTTTTGCTGGAAGTGTCATGAAATTTAGTAGTTAAATGTTAATATTTGCATAATGTTTCCCTCAAACCATTGAAATTGGGTTTAATCCTATCTCTATGAAGTTTTAATGACATTGGCATATTATGTGGATTATCTATATTTATTTTGCATATGGTTGATGAATGTTCTTTAAGGTGATTATAGATGTGCAATTATTATGCATACTGACACTGCTATGTAGGACATAGTTTGTGGATGCTAAGTTGAGAAAGGAAACTGACAGATGGTCTTGTAGGGGAATCATTCAAAGGAGTCAACTGAAGGATGACGACAACATATTCCCTATGACAGTCAATTGTAATGGCCTTGTATTTATGGTATTGAGCAATCATAGGCGTTACTATAGCATTGAGTCCAAATTTGGGCATGCACGTCTGACTGGATTCCCTGCAAACGTAACCGCTCTGCCGCTCTTTTCCTCATTTTCCCTAGTTGGCGTCCTCTCAGTTAGTGAGAGTTGACCGCCCTATTTAGCTAGTAGTATAAATAAGGATTTGAAACTTCTTTTTGGAGGTTCTTAGTTCTTGATTGTTGTTAAAAATGATATTGATCCAATGTATTAAGCATTCTCCACTTTTCAATACAGCCATGCTACTACTCTGTTTTACACATTTTTTCAATGAATGAGATGATAGTTTGAATTTAAGCATTTGATTTTGTATTAGTCTTAGGGGATACTCATCCAAGGGGGCCCACTTGGTGGGTAATCTGTTCTTTAGAGCAATCAATTTAGTTATTATTTCCTTAGTTCAAAATCTAGCATCGACTGTTCCTGCAGCCACTAGAACTCTATTATGTGTCTGTTCCTACAACTAAAGAAGACATAGTAGTTTCTTGTTTGTTCGTCCAAATATTTATTCTTGCTCTACATTTCAAGTTGTTGGTTGATGTTTAACATTTTCTTTATTTCCTTTCAGCAATTTACTTTCAATATTGTGTTTCTTAGATGTAGGATGCAATGACTACTTGAGTCCTTAGTGCACATATAATGCTGACCCATTTCAAGTTCACGTCCCTAGGTTGACAAGTTAAATGCACCTTCATGATGATTGAATGGATATTTAGGTTAGATTTCTAGTCTTTGAATCAAGGTTGTAAAGGCTTAGTTATGAGATCATTGTAAGAGGCTGACATTTTTGGCACCGTTATCAGGGATGGTGTCAAGCTAGGAAGTTCTTTGGAGTCATTGATAGTTTCTCTGCTATAGCATTTATCTTGAGTTGTTCTTAGAATACCCCCTTGCTTAGATGGGTAATGATCTGCCATTCTTTTTCTCATTCTTTGTGTGAGTTAGTTGATGCTGAGTTGATACCACATGCATAGAGGAAGAAGAACCATTCCCTTTACTGACACATATCTTGATCTGACTAGTTCTGAAGCCTCTGCTAGGTTGATAACCCCTTTTCCTTGTGAATTCATCAACAAGACATGGGTGATACCTTCTTGTTTGAGTTTGACATGCTCCACGAAAGTTGTGACTATACCAATAATGCTCATAGGCTTAAGCTATTTCCTACCACTTTTAAAGAAGTTGCACTAAGATGGTTTATGAGTTTAGGTAGAGACATTATGGAGACTTGGGAGGACATGAAGACAAAATTCCTTGGAAAATATAAGGAATATTGTAGGATCAATGATACGAGAGGAGGTGATGTCTTGGGGATGCAACAGTAGGAAGATGAGAGCTTGGAAGAGTATATTTCAAGGTTTATGTTCTGCATGTAGAAATATCCACACCATACACTCAATGAAGAATCACAAAATTTTCTTTTCTTGAAGGGAATCAATGGGAGTTGCACTGATGCTTTGGTCCTAATGGCAGGAGGAGATATCACTCAAGTTCCTTGGGAAGATATCTAGAAAATATGTCAGAACTATTCTAGAGCAGCTTCAAAGGAAAGGAGAGCTTACCAAACTTCTATGGGTAAGTCATCTACTAGTGGAGTTTCAAGGATGGAAATTACTTAGTTGGATACACTTCAAGCCAAAGACAAACATTAGGAGGCTAAGGCAACATTTATAAAATATTGCTCTCATTGTAGACAAAAGAAGAAGAAGGATTGTAGATGCAAGATGGTGGCTAACAGTAAAAGCAATATTCCACCCGAGTTCAAACCTATTCAGACTGAGGAAGGACAAGTCTACCTTGTTGCAAAAAGGAAGCCAAGGGCTCCAAGACAAGGTATGCCACTAGATCCACTATCTTTTTTTGGGCCAAACCAGATAGCCAGTTGCATGTAGTAATCTTCTCTGTCCCAACAACTTGTTGTAATTCCTCCACCTACTAATTCAAGCTCCAATGCACCCAAACCTACTTAGCTACTAGCTCAACCCACACCCAATCCAAATAACAAACCACAAAAACACCCCGCATTCTCGACTAATCCAAATCAATTCCCTACACATGTTGTGAGTGTCAATGAATTCCATTTGCGTTCAGGAACCACTTTCCCAACTCCTACCACACCCATCATCACTAAGCTACCTATGGAAGAGGAAGAGGAACTTATGAATGATCCTATTCAGCTAACTGAACCTCAAAATCCTAAGACCACCCTAGGAGGATATCCTATCATTCTTGAAAGGCCATGGTTAGCAACAACACATGCTTATATCGGGTGTCGGTCAGGTGACATGACTATTTCTGATGGCAGGAATACTAAAAAGATTATTTTTTATCCTCCTGCTCAGCTGACCCATGGTGAAGAGGATTCTATATGGCCACAAGTGGGTGAAGAAGCTGAGGAAGTTAACTCAGTGGCTCAGTTCATGATGTTAGGTAAAATCCTTTTCTTGTAGCTTCAAGACAAAGATGAAGTGTCATCTAGTATAATTTAGAACAGTTATGAAGTGGGAGAATCATCATCTTCTACTTCTATTAGGACACTTCTTGCTACTCTTCCTGCAACCACTCTTCCTGCAGATGATCTTCTTGTAGCCACTCTTCCTGCAACCACTATGTCTACAGAGAAAATTCCTGTAGCAATAGGCATGTTCCATACCATGCTACCATATGAACTCAAGGTACCGTGTATCAATAAAGTAGCTATGATAGGATTGACTATTCCAGTACAGGTGTCTGAAGGAATATATTTGAATGTTAACAACAAGTTAAGTGAAGGAAAAAAATTGCAATTGGCAGACTTATTGAAGTCTCATCAACATGCATGTGCATGGAACTATCATGATATGAACGCATTGGATCCTAAGCTCGACACTCATAGGATCTACATCAAAGAATATTGTCAACTAGTAAGGCAACCTCAATGAAGGATCAACCCTGCATTGGGAGAAATTGTTAAAACAGAGTTGCAGAAATTGTTAATCTATCCTATTTCAAATAGCCAATGGGTGTCTACATTAGTAATCATGCCAAAGAAGAAAGGAAAGTGGCGAGTTTTTGTTGATTATAGAAAACTTAATGCTACGACTAAGAAAGACCATTTCCCCTTTCCTTTATAGATCAAGTTTTGGACTCACTTGTAGGAAAATGGTACTTTTCTTTCCTAGACGGATTCAGTGGCTACAACCAGATTCCAATTGCACTTGAGGACCAGGAGAAGATGACCTTTACCTGCCTATGGGGAATGCATGCTTATTCGGTACTTCCTTTTGACCCATACAATGCACCTGCAACTTCCCAAAGAGTAGTCATTAGCATATTTTCAGACATCTCCCTTGACTGCATGAAGATGTATATGGATGAATTTACCACCTATGGTGTTGATTTTAATGAAGCATTGGAGAATCTTAGGAAGATCCTACAGGAGTGTGAAACCCAAAACCTATCCTTGAATAGTGAAGAGTGCTTCATGATAATGCAGGAAGGTGTAGTTCTTGGCCACTACATTTCTCAAAAAGGAATCCAAGTCGATCCTTCAAAGATTGAGGAAGGGTTCCTGCAACAATTCACCCATTGTTCAACATACAAACTTCTTGTAGCCAAAAGTGGTGGACGTAGCGTCCAACCTTCCGGGTAATTAAGGTACATACTTTTCATAATAAAGATTTCCACTTTAAGTGGAAATCCATTTCTTTACCCACCCGCCCATCCGTCCATCCATATCAGCTTTCTCTCTATTCCATCATTTCATTCTGCCTCACTTCACTTCACTTTATCTTTATTAATTGTTCAAATATTTCTAAAAAGGAGAAACATTACTTTCTCTCACCGATCTTTGCAACGAATCTTTCATACGCTCAGGTATGCATGCGGTAGTTCTCATCTCTTAATTGACTTTTAAGTGCATTTATTTAATCATGGCAGGTTACTATAGGTAATTATATAATATGTCAGTACTTGTCAATTCACCGCTCCCTTCTGACATGTGTGGACACACATGTCCAAATTTAGGTTGTGGGGGAATAAAAAATGCGAATAAACTGCCCATGTGTTAAATCATAATTTAGCTACGTCAAAAAATTTAAATAAGATGATTTGAAAATATGGCTCACATGTGTGAAGTGATGTTAGTTGAGCCACCAATTTTTCTCTCATTTATCACCCCTTTTTTTCACCTTAATTCCTTAATTGCTCTATCGTAGTCTTGAGTTATAAGTAGTAAATGGTGAAAACAGAAAAAAGAGAGGAAATTCAGTCAATACTGGCAGTGAAAATTTAGTAGAAAGGTGTTGGATTTTAGACAAGAATTACAGAGGAAAGAAATTTTGCAGAGTGGCAGTGATTTCAGACAATGGGAGGTGGCTTAATTCAGAATGAGCCCTCAGTTCATGATGTTTTGTTGTAAGATGCACAATGCTTGGCAGAATTCCAATACTGTGGATGGTTTGATTATTTCATGAAGCTGGATGGCTTTGATGAGGGAATTACACTCAAATTTTCTCAAACATTCTTTGAAGGCAAAGCTATAGTCAAAGGGTTAGAAGTGGTGGCAACCGAGGAGAGAATTGCAGAAGTTTTAGGGTTACCTACCGATGGCGAGCATTACCTTGCCTCTAGGGATGCCAGGTCGGCCAGAGCATAATTTATAGTACATGGCGACCCACCAATTAGCATTAACAAGTAGGGAACAAAAAAATGTCTCTACCTGAACCATGGAAGCAGGAAGCTGTCTACATTGTAAGGTATATCACCTATGAGGGATGTTTGTCAAACCTGCATTTAGTATATTTCAAGCTCTTGAGCCACATGAGGCACAGAAGGAGGATGAACATGCCCAATGTTCTATACAAGCTTCTCTCCATCATGGCAGCCGAAACACAGAAAAGGTAGGGGAAACTTTGTCTCCCACCATTGCTTGATAAAATTATTGGTTAAGAAATCTTTGCATAGTGTATCTGAGATATCCTAGGAAGAATTTTTAAATGTTGACCAATTTAGACCTGAGGAACTACAACCTAGGGTTTTACCCCAACCCCGTAGGGTTAGCAGAAGATTAAGCATAGCTGAAACTACTCTTGGTGCTTCAACTTCTGGGGATAGTTGTAGTATGAATCCTCTTGTAGCAACAAAAGAAGCCATAAACATTAGTTCCTCTAAAACAAAGCATTCAAAAAAAGCAAGCTCTTCACCTGATTTTGATGATGATGCTCCCTTGCAAACCCTCACAAGAGCTAGGGCATGGAGGAAAGAGGCTAAAACAAGAAAAGAAAAAGAAAAATCCCAAACACAGCTTGTGAAGAAAGAGGTTGAGTACTAGGAAGATAAAGGTTGACCCTATTCATCTTGTAGCCAAAGGAAAACACAAGAGCACCCCTAGGAAGTAAAAAATGGCCAAGCCAAATTTTTGTATGCCTTCATAGGAAAACCCTAGGCATGGTGGGACACCACATGGGGACACTAAAGCTCCAATGTAATAAGAGCATGTTGAAGAAAAAAAAGAGGATATATTTGGGAGAGAAGCAAAAATAACATTGGCGGACCTTGCTAATATCGTAGAGGAGTTTGAGGATGAGCAGGGGTTCCTGTAGCAAAACCAAGAACAAGAGCAGGAGTTCTTGCAACCACAACAAGAGCTAGAGAAAAACAAGGAACAAGAACGAGAGGTCCTGCAACAAGAAGGGGGCAAAGAAATAGTACCCCTGCAGCCACAAACAACTGGACAGCCTGAGTTCATGCAGATAGTACCGTATGGGGAGCAACCATCAACAAAAACACTAGTAGGAATTCATAACCCTCCTGATTTTATGGTTCATGCAACAATCTTAAATTTATGGAAAGAAATAGAAAGGAGGGAGGAAGAATGGAGACAAGAGGAGAAGAGACTGAAAAAAGAAATCCAAGAGAAGGATGAGGTTATTTAGGAGAAAAATGAGGAGATTGCTACTTTGAAGAAGAAAGTAGATGACATTGTGATCCTGGTCCCACAAATTCTAGAATGTAGACCTCCTCCAAGGGTTTATGCCCTGCACTTGAAAGAGAAATATCTCTCTTTCAAGTTGTCAAAAATTAACAAGACATTAGGTTGGGGGGGAATGATGAGCCTAGTTTTTGGTCCAATTTTGGGTAGATCTATTGTCCTTTTGCTGGCAATGTCATGAACTTTAGTAGTTAAATGTTAATATTTGCATAATGTTTCCCTCAAACCATTGACATTGGGTTTAATCCTATCTTTGTGAAGTTTTAATGACATTGGCATATTATGTGGATTATCTATATTGATTTTGCACATGGTTGATGAATGTTCTTTAAGGTGATTATAGATGTGCAATTATTATGCGTATTGACACTGCTATGCAGGACACAATTTGTGGATGCTAAGTTGAGAAAGGAAACTGACAGATGGTCATGTAGGGGAATCATTCAAGAGAGTCAACTGAAGGACAATGGTAGCGGATCCCCATGACAGTCAATTGTAACTACCCTGTATTTATGGCATTGAGCAATCACAGGCGTTACTACAACGCCGAGTCCACGTTTGGGCATGCACATCTGACTGGATTCCCTATAGACGTAACCGCTCTACTACTCTTTTCCTCATTTTCCCTAATTGGCATCCTCTTAGTTAGTGAGAGTTGATTTCCCTATTTAGCTAGTAGTATAAATAAGGATTTGAATCTTCTTCTTGGAGGTTCTTCGTTCTTGATTGTTGTTGTTAAAAATGATATTGATGATGTATTAAGAATTCTCCACTTTTCAATACAGCTATGCTACTACTCTATTTTACACATTTTTTCAATGAATGAGATGATAGTCTTAATTTAAGTATTTGAGTTTGTATTAGTCTTATGGGATACTCATCCAAGGGGGCCCACTTGGTGAGTAATCCATTCTTTAGAGTAATCATTTTAGTTATTATTTCATGTTCTATACTTAGTTTGAAATCTGGCATCAACTATTCCTACAGTCACTAGAACTCTATTTTATGCCTATTCCTACAGCCAAAGAAGACATAGTAGTTTCTTGTCTGTTCGCCCAGATCTTTATTCTTTCTCTACATATCAAGTTGGTGGTTGATTTTCAACATTTTCTTTATTTTCTTTCAGCAATTTACTTTCACTATTGTGTTTCTTAGTTGTAGGATGCAATGAATACTTGAGCCCCTAGTCCACATATAGTGCTGACCCATTTCAAGTTCATGTCCTTGGGTTGACAAGTTAAATGTGCCTTCATGATGATTGAATGGCTATTCAGGTTAGATGTCCAATCTCTGAATCAAGGCTGAAAATGCTTAGTTATGAGATCATTGTAGGAGGCCAACATGCCCCTCTTTATGTTGCACATTAGGACTAGGGGAGACCCCTAGCTGACCCTTATTAACCAAGTCCTCCTTGCACAAGTTGTCCAACATAGTCCCCTTCATCTTTTTTTCCATCTGACCTCTTGACAAATTTATATTTCTGGCTGGGTTGATCCACCTCAACCTCATCTCCCATTTCATACTCATTTTCCCTTAAGGAGACCAAGGTTTGATTCTTCTTTCTTTTCTTACCTTTATCCTTCCACTTTTTTCTGCTCGATCCCTTCATAGATTTTGACTTTTAGTAGGACCACACATTCTCTTCCTCATCACCTATGATATACTCATCATCTTTAGAGGAAGTAGGGGATTGATTATTTTTTCTCTTCTTATCATCTGAGATGGCAAGGGACTCAGATTCACCCTCCAAGGAATCATCAGACCTAGGGGAGTAGTCTTCATCCTCAGAATCCTCCTCATACCTCATCAGATACTCCAAATTCTCTTCTTATTGCCAAAATGATACCCAAAAATGATAGAAAAGCGGCCATCTAAAGTAAAATACCTCGTTATCTCCTTAGCTACATCTCTCCAAATTGCCTTGAGAGAAGAATGAAGATAGCCACCGCATTTTTCCTTTTCCAGCTTCCTCCGCTCATTGTCCTTGAAGAAAGTATCCATAGCCGGACTAAAATCATTCTTATCTCTATAAATTTTTTCCCATTAGTCGATAAGCCTATAATTTCATCAATGAGGTACTCAGTGATATTAAACTCCTTGCCCCCAGTTTCTAGCACCTTGTTATGCCAACCCTCAAGAAAATCCTATGATGTCTTTGCATCGAACCCATGCAAATTTAACATATACAGGGTGAGTCCCCTAGCTTCCAACAATTCCCACACCCTCTTGTTAGCCTACGCAGTGTCACAAGATTTGAGCTCCATTCTATTTCGGCTACCCCCATAGTAGCAACATGAAAAAACCCCAACAATAAGAAGAATTTAAAACAAAGTTGAAGAAACTTAGAAAGCTTGCAAAGGAAAAAAGGAAACCTTGAGAAAAAAAAGGCTCCTTAAATACCCACAATCCATGTGGATTGGACAAGATGGCAAGAAGGAATGATGAGAAAATAAGGCCTATTCATTCATGCCACCACACCATACCGCCCAAACTTTCCTCTAAATGGGTTACACCTCAGAGCAAGCTGCCACGTAAGGAACATGTGACAACACTCCATTGTTAAAAGATCACTCCTCTCAACACCTTTGAGATTCATAATGAATAATTGAGTGATCTTCCAAGGGAAGAAGGTCATGTTCACCCCATTCCAAGAAATCATTCACCCCATAATTAGCAAAAAATTCAGCCAACCTATTACCTTCTCTATAAACACGAGAGACATGACATTGATCAAAGGATTCCATAATATTTATAGCATCATTAATGAGTGCCTCCACTATCCATGAAGGATGAGACACCTTTCTAAGGTAATTAATAATGTTGAGAGAATCACCCTCTAGCCATACCTTATCATATCCTCTTGATTGAGCTAACTTCAAACCATGATAGTTTGCAAATTACTAATGATGTTGTTATTATTGTCTAAGCAACTATTTTAGATTTTTCCTTACTAGCCTTTCTAATACAATTGAGTTCATTAAAAATAATTTTAATATTAATATTATTTTGATCAAACTTTTTGTTTACATGAATCTTTAATTTCTTTAGTAAAGGTCTCATTTTGTCCGTCTTTAGTAATTGTACAAAAAATTGACATTGTTTGATCAATGTCTTATTGAAAAACCATTCATTGAAAATTTTTGCAGCCAACAACCAAATGGTTCATGATGACCTCTTTCCTTCAAGGCTTTCTATTATTTTCTCTATTAAATAGGCATAGGAAAACTGAGAGGGGGGGTTAATCAATTGTCACGGAATTCAAAACTTGAAACTTCAACACTTATCAATTCCACAAGCACACTATTCTGTTATTAAGTAAAATCATGTAACACAAATAATAGAAAGTAAATAAACACAATGAACACCAAATTTTTATGTAGAAAACCCAATGAGGGATAAACCACGGTGAGGGTTAACTCACAATATAAAAGATTATAAAATAGAGGCTCACTACCAAGGGCTCACTGCCCAGAAGAGGACTCACTGTCCAAGTACAAAGGGTCACTTCCTACAGAAAGGACTCATTGTCCAATAGGGAGGCTCACTTCCTACAAATACAAAAGAGAGCAAAAATATCCACCACAACAATTAACACACATTTGCAGCTTGAATAAGGATTGCAGAAACCTTCAGCTCACTGCCTTCAGGAATCCAACATAATGAATTACTGTTGTCTCAACTCACTCACACACACACTTCTGCTCTTATGATTTGTGGCTTAGTTTCATCACTTTTCATCACACTGTCATATAATTCTTCACAATTCAACTTGCTTTTATATCATCCTCAACCTTAGAAACTTTCTCCAAGGTCGACCATAAATACCTCATTCAAAAATTCAATTAGGTTGGCAACTAAAAATTCCCGCTATGGAAAGGAGTAAGAGTGGACCAAAAAACATTTAACCAAGACCAAAAAAAATGTCTTGGATCAACCACACACTTCTTAAATTTAATTTTATTCTTCAAATGAAGTGTAAATACTAGGTCGGCCAAACCTAATGAAAACACAAATGAACATTGATGTACACGCTTCCTAACAAGAAAATGACATGTGGACTCCACAACATGCTTCATTATGCACGAGAGCACATCTCGGAGTTCTCCAAATACATCTACAACCAATGCAACAAACTTCAAACACTGAATGCCTTTCACCAGTCTATCTGGACTATACAAACTCACACTGAAACATGACTTACATATCACCAAACTTCAAACCTCTTTGCTAGAGCATAGAAAAGACCTTCACAAGTCATATCCCAGATCCACAAGATTTGAAATGGAACAACAAAGGACTGTGGATTAAAACTATTTCTCCCAATCTATAGAAGACAAACTCTACTAGAACAATTCACATATCGGTGAACGTAACTTTCACATACCATCACACCAAAAACTAAAACTTAGGATATATCACCACAAGATCACCATTATCAAGTCTTCATATCTGAACAAGTATAGGATCAACATAGGAGAAATGTGGAGCACATACCAAATCACATTCTAAACACATTCGTCACTCTGACTTCTCTTCTTTATTAATTTTCTCAAAAGAACTTGAAAACTCATCAACACAACACATCTGCAATGACATAAAGATAGCTCCATGTACTCACAACATTTCAACAACATCTCAGCTATACATGTACAATCTGCAACATAATAAACTTGGTTGACATCAATGAAAACACCACCAGACTAGCTCATACTTGCAACCATCTCCCCCTTTTTCATTGATGGCAACACATGATGTGAAAAACCATAAAAGACAACATCCTTCACAATATCTCGGGAGAACACCTTCTCTTCCTCTACAATTTTTTTCACTTGACTTTTCTCTCCCCCTTTGACATCAATGGAAAAGATCAACACCTGTGATTACTCCACCTTAGGAGTACACTCATAATAAAACAATGAAACCATTTCTACTCCCCCTACAGAGTAGACCCATTTATCAGTCTAGATAAATAAGTATCTGTGAATTCACTAGACTAATGCACCTTCATGTGCACTTAGTTCAGAGGGACAATGACCCCCAATATTTCCCTAAGATGCTCAAAAGTATACTTTGAAAGAGACTTATTAAATATGTCTACAATTTGTTCCTTTGTGGTCACATACTCCAATCTGGCTTCATTCTCCAACACATTTTCTCTCAGGAAATGATATTTGATAGATACGTTTTTTATTCTTGAATGCATAACCGGGTTCTTTGAAATGCTTATCTCACTTGTGTTGTCATAGAAAATAGAAATAGGCTCATCGCATATCACTCCAATGTCTTTTAGAGTTTGCTTCATCCATGAAACCTGTGTGTAGTAGGATGCTGCAACAATATATTCTGCTTTTGCAGTGGATGAAGAAATCGATTATGGCTTTTTACTCAACCATGAAACCAATCTTCCACCAAGAAAGAAAGCACCACCACTAGTACTCTTCCGGTCATCTACACATCTGACCCAATCAACATCGGTATAGGCACTCAGGGTGAAATCGTCACTCTTAAGATACCATAATCCATAATCCAATGTACCTTTAAGATATCTAAATATCCTCTTTACAACTATAACATGTGATTCTTTAGGATCTTCTTGGAATTTGACAACTAAAAATACTACATGCATAATATCTAGTCTAGTAGTAGTAAGATACACCAGTCTTCCAATCATAGATCTGTATTTGCTCTGATCAATCTTAGCAGATTCATCAACTTTGCTCAGTTTATATTTGGTTATCATATGAGTACAAAATGGTTTGGAATCATCCATCCCAAACTTCTTAAATAACATCTATTTTACATACTTAGATTGTGAAATGAATATCCCTTTATCATTTTGATACACTTGTAGACCAAGGAAGAAATTCAATTCACCAATCATAGACATCTCAAATTTTTTCTGCATCTCCACAACAAAATTTTTACACATGCCCTCATTTCCACCAAAAATGACATCATCAACATATACAACTACTATCAACATTTTGTTACCTTGCACTTTAAAGTAAAGATTGCTATCAGCAAAACCTTTGTTGAATCCTTACTTTGTCAAGTATCTGTCAAATCTTGCATACCAAGCTCTAGGATCTTGCTTAGTCCATACAATGCCTTCTCCAACTTACAAACCATGTCCAATTTTTTAGATAACTGAAATCCTTCAGGTTGTTCCATATACACTTCTTCCTCCAATTCACCATTCAGACAAGCTGACTTAACATCCATCTGATACACTTTGAAGTTCTTGTGGGCAGAAAAAGCCAAAAACATCCTAATAGCTTCCATTCTAGCCACAGGGGAAAATGTCTCTTCAAAACCTATACCTTCAACTTGTGAATATCCCTTGCATACAAGTCTTGCCTTATTTCTTACAACTTCTCCACTTTCATTTAGTTTATTCTAGAACACCCATTTCATATCACATTTTTATTCACAGGCCTAGGGACTAGTTCCCATGTTTGATTCTTTTCTATCTGCTACAACTCTTCTTTCATAGCTTTCATCCAAATCTCATCTTCACATGCTCTGCTCACAAACTTAGGTTCAAATTTAGAAAGAAAATACATATTTACCTTAGCTGCAACTCTACTTCTAGTCTTCACACCTTCACTTTTATCTCCAATTATTTGTTCCAAAGATGATTCTTTTGAACATACTTAGGAGTCTTAACAATAGTTTCTAACTCATTCTGTTCTTCCTCTTCTTCCATTTGTTCTTCTTTGTCTTCCTCTTCATCCTTGTCCTTATTCTCCTTAGGTACATGTCCACAAATGGGATCATTAGGTTCAACTTCACTTATTTCAATAGGTTTGTGTATGTCTTCATCAACTTTCACATTAGCACTTTCAACAATCTTTCTCAATCTTTTATTAAAGCATTTATATGCTTTTCTAGTAGTAGAGTATCCAAGAAAGATTCCTTCATCACATCTAGCATCAAACTTTCCAAAATTTTCATCATCTCTTTTAATATAACATCTACTTCCAAATACCTTAAAATACTTCATAGTGGGAGTCTTACCAGTCCATAACTCAAAAGGAGTCTTTGTGTTGTTGTATCTGATCTAAACTCTATTACAAACATAAACAATAGTGTGTATCGCCTCTCTCCAGTACACATCTGGTACATTTGATTCTTTCATCATGGTTCTAGCAGTTTCTTGTACTATCCAGTTTTTCCTTTCAACTACTCCATTTTGCTGAGGGGTTCTCGAAGAAAAAAACTATCTTTTTATGCCATGTTCACAAAATGCATTAAATTCACCAGAAGTGAATTCTCCACCTCTATCTAATCTCAAGCACTTGATCTTCAGATTCACTTCATTTTCCACTCTTTCTTTGAATACTCTAAACCTATCCAAAGCTCGAGTCTTTTCCCTAAGAAAAGCAACCCATACCATTCGAGTATAATCATTAGTAAGTAGCATGAAACACCTGTCACCATTCAAGCTTCCAATCCTAGTCAGACCACAGAGATCAATATGGATTAACTCCAACATTCTGATAGTAGAGTGCTCTTTTCCCTTAAAGTTGCATCTTTTCTATTTCCCCAATTGACAACTTTTACAAATAGCATTACCAGGTCTCGTGATTCTGGGCAGCCCTCAAACAATCTCCTTTGCACTAATTTTGACTAGGTTATCAAAATTCACTTGTCTCTGGTGCCATAACCAACTTTCACTGATTTGAGATACAAGGAATTTATCATCAACTCCCTTAAGCTGATAGATGTTTCCATGAGTTCTTCCAGTAGCAACCATATCTCCATTTCTAGATCCTTTTCTGATTTCACAGGTATTATTCTGAAACACAAGTTTAAAACCATTGCTACACATCTGACCAACACTTAGAAGGTTATGCCTCAAACCCTTCACATAATATGCATCATTAGTACTGTGCACTCCATCAAAACTAATTGAACCTTTCCCATAGATCTTAGATCCTAAATCATCACCGAACATAACTAAACCACCATCATATTTCTCAAGTTTAGTGAACTTACTCTTATCTCCAGTCATGTGATTACAACATCCACTATAATCACCCAGTAGTCTTCATCTTGTCTTGCATGAAAAGTGGTAACCAAAATACCTTCCATCCTATTCCTCTTATTCTTCGGAGCCTTCTTGGTTACACATTTTCCAAGGTTAGTGTCCAGATACAAATTTACTTTCCAAAGCTAAGAATAAGCATTCACTATCATCAACCTCATTCTCAGATTCATCATAAGAAATTACCGCTTCTTCTTTAACATAGTACAAATTCTTATATCTCTTATCCTTTCTATCCTTATCCTTATAATCCTTGTTCTTCTTATGCACAACTCTATTCAGACATCTTGAAGCATAATGACCAATATTACCACAACTAAAAAATTTAAAGGGTAACATACCTTTATACTTTCTGGTGCCTTTCTTCAACTTCCTAGTCAAGTTTGCTTCCAACTAATCATCACCATCGCTATCCAGTTCACCTTCAATCTTCATTTCCTTAAATATCATTTCAGTCTTTTCTTCCATCTTGTCTTCTTTCTGGAACTTTCTCATCTCAAATTCTTGCAAGGTGCCAAACAACTGTTCTAAAGTGTACTTCTTAGGATGATACATTTCTTTAATAACTAAGATCTTATCACTGTAGCAATCTAGTAGGGTTATCAAGATCTTCTCAATTATATCTTGATCTGATAGTTGTCCTCCCTGTTTTCTAACTTCATTTGCAATCAGTTCAACCCTTTGAAAGAAACTTGTAAATTCATCACCCTCTACCATTTTCAGATTTACAAATTTGCGCTTTGCCGCCAACTTCTTTATTAATTTCACTCTTTCATTTCCTTCATACATTTCTTCCAACTTCTAGAATTTATATGTAGTATCCAAAGAAAGAACCTTAGCTAAATTATTTTTAGATAAGCCACTGCAAATAGCATACTTTTCCTTCTCATTTTCTTCATTAGTATAAATCTTATCAGCATTACCAAGACCACCAGACAAGTATGTATACTTTGTCTCAATAGCCTTCCAGGTTTTAAACCAAGAGAGATAATATATCCTTTCATCTGTCCCTTCCAATCATTGTAGTCAGTTCCATTGAACATAGGGATTGCCAACTTATATGCCATCGAATCTTCCTTAAGCGGTTAAGCTCTACACCAAGGAACCAAAGCTCTGATACCAATTGTTAAACAGGCGCAAGACAACTAAGAGGGAGGGCGAATCAGTTGTCACAAAATTCAAAACTTGAAACTTCAACACATCAATTCCACAACCACACTATTCTTTTATTAAGTAAAAGCATGTAACACAAATAACATAAAGTAAATCAACACAATGAACACCAAATTTTTATGCGGAAAACCTAATGAGGGAAAAACCATGGAGAGGGTTAACTCGCAATATAAAAGATTATAAAATACAGGCTCACTGCCCAGAAGACCTGACTCACTGTCCAAGTACAAAGGCTCACTTCCTACAAAAAGGAATCAGTGTCCAGCAGGGAGGCTCACTACGTATAGATACAAACGTAAACAAAAAGATCCACCACAACAATTAACACACATTCGCAACTTGAATAAGGATTGTAGAAACCTTCAACTCATTGCCTTTAGGAATCCAACATAATGAAGTACTGTTGTCTCAACTCACTCGCACACACACTTATGCTCTTATGATTTGTGGCTCACTTTCGTCACTTTGCATCACACTGTCATACAATTCTTCACAATTGGACTTGCTTTTACATCATCGTCAACCTTAGTAACTTTCTCCAAGGTTGGCCACAAATACCTCATTCAAAAATTCAAATTAGGTCTCCAACTCAAAATTCCCACGGTGGAAAGGAATAAGAGTGGACTAATAAAAAATTTAACCAAGATAAAAAATAATGTCTTCGATCAACCAAACGCTTTTTAAATTTAATTTTATTGTTCAAATGAAGTGTAAACACTAGTTCGGCCAAACCTAATGAAAACACAGATGAACATTGATGTACATGCTTCCCAATAAGAAGATGACATGCAGACTCCACAACACACTTCATTATGCACGAGAGCACATCTCAGAATTCTCTAGATACATCCATAGCCTATGCAACAAAATTCAAACATTGAACATCTTTCACTAGTCCATCTAGAATGTACAAATTCATCTGAAACACAACTTCCATATCACCAAAATTCAAACCTCTTTGCCAGAGCACAAAAAATACCTTCACAAGACATATCCCAGATTCGCAAGATCTAAAATGAAAGCATGAAGGACTGCAAAGAAAAACTATTTCTCCCAGTCCCCATAAGACCAACTCTGCCAAAACAGTTCACATACCGGTGAATGTAACTTTTGCATACCATCACACCATAAACTAAAACTTAGGATATATCACCACAAGATCACCATTATCAAGTCTTCAGATCCACATAGGCATAGGATGAACATAGGAGAAACATGGAGCACATACCAAACTACAACTGTTCTAAAGTGTACTTCTTAGGATGATACATTTCTTCAATAACTAAGATCTTATCACTGTAGCAATTTAGTAGGGTTATATAGATCTTCTCAATTATATCTTGATCTGATAGTTTTCCTCCTTGTTTTCTAACTTCATTTGCAATCAGTTCAACCCTTTGAAAGAAACTTGTAAATTCGTCACCCTCTTCCATTTTCAGATTTACAAATCTGCGCTTTGCCGCCAACTTCTTTATTAATTTCACTCTTTCATTTCCTTCATACATTTCTTCCAACTTCTAGAATTCACATGTAGTATCCAAAGAAAGAAACTTAGCTCAATTATTTTTAGATAAGCCACTGCAAATAGCATACTTTTCCTTCTCATTTTCTTCATAAGTATAAATCTCATCTGCATTACCAAGACCACCAGACGAGTATGTATAATTTGTCTCAATAGCCTTCCAGGTTTTAAACCAAGAGAGATAATATATCCTTTCATCTGTCCCTTCCAATCATTGAAGTCAGTTCCATCGAACATAGGGACTGCCAACTTATATGCCATCGAATCTTCCTTGAGCGGTTAAGCTCTACACCAAGGAACCAAAGCTCTAATACCAATTGTTAAACAGGTGCAAGACAACTAAGAGGGGGTGTTAATTAGTTGTCACAAAATTCAAAACTTGAAACTTCAACACATCAATTCCACAACCACACTATTCTTTTATTAAGTAAAAGCATGTAACACAAATAACATAAAGTAAATCAACACAATGAACACCAGACTTTTACGTGGAAAACCTAATGAGGGAAAAACCATGGAGAGGGTTAACTCGCAATATAAAAGATTATAAAATAGAGGCTCACTGCCCAGAAGACCTGACTCACTGTCCAAGTACAAAGGCTCACTTCCTATAGAAAGGAATCAGTGTCCAGCAGGGAGGCTCACTACTTATAGATACAAAAGAGAACAAAAAGATCCACCACAACAATTAACACACATTCGGAACTTGAATAAGGATTGCAGAAACCTTCAACTCACTGCCTTTAGGAATCCAACATAATGAAGTACTGTTTTCTCAACTCACTCGCACACACACTTCTGCTCTTATGATTTGTGGCTCACTTTCGTCACTTTGCATCACACTGTCATACAATTCTTCACAATTGGACTTGGTTTTACATCATCGTCAACCTTAGAAACTTTCTCCAAGGTTGGCCACAAATACCTCATTCAAAAATTCAAATTAGGTCTCCAACTCAAAATTCCCACGGTGGAAAGGAATAAGAGTGGACCAATAAAACATTTAACCAAGATAAAAAATAATGTCTTCGATCAACCAAACGCTTCTTAAATTTAATTTTATTGTTCAAATGAAGTGTAAACACTAGGTCGGCCAAACCTAATGAAAACACAGATGAACATTTATGTACATGCTTCCCAATAAGAAGATGACATGCAGACTCCACAACACACTTCATTATGCACAAGAGCACATCTCAAAATTCTCTAGATACATCCATAGCCAATGCAACAAAATTCAAACATTGAACATCTTTCACTAGTCCATCCGGACTGTACAAACTCACACTGAAACACAACTTCCATATCACCAAACTTCAAACCTCTTTGTCAGAGCACAAAAAATACCTTCACAAGACATATCCCAGATCCACAAGATCTAAAATTAAACCATGAAGGACTGCAAAGAAAAACTATTTCTCCCAGTCCACATAAGACCAACTCTACCAAAATAGTTCACATACCGGTGAATGTAACTTTTGCATACCATCACACCATAAACTAAAACTTAGGATATATCACCACAAGATCACCATTATCAAGTCTTCGGATCCAAATAGGCATAGGATCAAAATAGGAGAAACATGGAGCACATACCAGAGCACAACTGTTCTAAAGTGTACTTCTTACGATGATACATTTCTTCAATAACTAAGATCTTATCACTGTAGCAATCTAGTAGGGTTATATAGATCTTCTCAATTATATCTTGATCTGATAGTTTTCCTCCTTGTTTTCTAACTTCATTTGCAATCAGTTCAACCCTTTGAAAGAAACTTGTAAATTTGTCACCCTCTTCCATTTTCAGATTTACAAATCTACGCTTTGCTGCCAACTTCTTTGTTAATTTCACTCTTTCATTTCCTTCATACATTTCTTCCAACTTCTAGAATTCATATGTAGTATCCAAAGAAAGAAACTTAGCTCAATTATTTGTAGATAATCTACTGCAAATAGCATACTTTTCCTTCTCATTTTCTTCATATGTATAAATCTCATCTGCATTACCAAGACCACTAGACGAGTATGTATACTTTGTCTCAATAGCCTTCCTGGTTTTAAACCAAGAGAGATAATATATCCTTTCATCTGTCCCTTCCAATCATTGTAGTCAGTTCCATCGAACATAGGGATTTCCAACTTATATGCCATCGAATCTTCCTTAAGCGGTTAAGCTCTACACCAAGGAACCAAAGCTCTGATACCAATTGTTAAACAGGCACAAGACAACTAAGAGGGGGGGTGAATCAGTTGTCACAAAATTCAAAACTTGAAACTTCAACACATCAATTCCACAACCACACTATTCTTTTATTAAGTAAAAGCATGTAACACAAATAACATAAAGTAAATCAACACAATGAACACCAAATTTTTACGTGGAAAACCTAATGAGGGAAAAACCATGGAGAGGGTTAACTCGCAATATAAAAGATTATAAAATAGAGGCTCACTTCCCAGAAGACCTGACTCACTGTCCAAGTACAAAGGCTCACTTCCTACAGAAAGGAATCAGTGTCCAGCAGGGAGGCTCACTACTTATAGATACAAAAGAGAACAAAAAGATCCACCACAACAATTAACACACATTCGGAACTTGAATAAGGATTGCAGAAACCTTCAACTCACTGCCTTTAGGAATCCAACACAATGAAGTACTATTGTCTCAACTCACTCGCACACACACTTCTGCTCTTATGATTTGTGGCTCACTTTCGTCACTTTGCATCACACTGTCATACAATTCTTCACAATTGGACTTGGTTTTACATCATCGTCAACCTTAGAAACTTTCTCCAAGGTTGGCCACAAATACCTCATTCAAAAATTCAAATTAGGTCTCCAACTCAAAATTCCCACAGTGGAAAGGAATAAGAGTGGACCAATAAAACATTTAACCAAGATAAAAAATAATGTCTTCGATCAACCAAACGCTTCTTAAATTTAATTTTATTGTTCAAATGAAGTGTAAACACTAGGTCGACCAAACCTAATGAAAACACAGATGAACATTGATGTACATGCTTCCCAATAAGAATATGACATGCAGAGTCCACAACACACTTCATTATGCACGAGAGCACATCTCAGTATTCTCTAGATACATCCATAGCCAATGCAACAAAATTCAAACATTGAACATCTTTCACTAGTCCATCCGGACTGTACAAACTCACACTGGAACACAACTTCCATATCACCAAACTTCAAACCTCTTTGTCAGAGCACAAAAAATACCTTCACAAGACATATCCCAGATCCACAAGATCTAAAATTAAACCATGAAGGACTGCAAAGAAAAACTATTTCTCCCAGTCCACATAAGACCAACTCTACCAAAATAGTTCACATACCGGTGAATGTAACTTTTGCATACCATCACACCATAAACTAAAACTTAGGATATATCACCACAAGATCACCATTATCAAGTCTTCATATCCAAATAGGCATAGGATCAACATAGGAGAAACATGGAGCACATACCAGAGCACAACTGTTCTAAAGTGTACTTCTTAGGATGATACATTTCTTCAATAACTAAGATCTTATCACTGTAGCAATCTAGTAGGGTTATATAGATCTTCTCAATTATATCTTGATCTGATAGTTTTCCTCCTTGTTTTCTAACTTCATTTGCAATCAGGTCAACCCTTTGAAAGAAACTTGTAAATTCGTCACCCTCTTCCATTTTCAGATTTACAAATCTAAGCTTTGCTGCCAACTTCTTTGTTAATTTCACTCTTTCATTTCCTTCATACATTTCTTCCAACTTCTAGAATTCATATGTAGTATCCAAAGAAAGAAACTTAGCTCAATTATTTGTAGATAATCTACTGCAAATAGCATACTTTGCCTTCTCATTTTCTTCATAAGTATAAATCTCATCTGCATTACCAAGACCACTAGACGAGTATGTATACTTTGTCTCAATAGCCTTCCTGGTTTTAAACCAAGAGAGATAATATATCCTTTCATCTGTCCCTTCCAATCATTGTAGTCAGTTCCATCGAACATAGGGATTTCCAACTTATATGCCATCGAATCTTCCTTAAGCGGTTAAGCTCTACACCAAGGAACCAAAGCTCTGATACCAATTGTTAAACAGGCGCAAGACAACTAAGAGGGGGGGTGAATCAGTTGTCACAAAATTCAAAACTTCAAACTTCAATACATCAATTCCACAACCACACTATTCTTTTATTAAGTAAAAGCATGTAACACAAATAACATAAAGTAAATCAACACAATGAACACCAAATTTTTACGTGGAAAACCTATTGAGGGAAAAACCATGGAGAGGGTTAACTCGCAATATAAAAGATTATAAAATAGAGGCTCACTTCCCAGAAGACCTGACTCACTGTCCAAGTACAAAGGCTCACTTCCTACAGAAAGGAATCAGTGTCCAGCAGGGAGGCTCACTACTTATAGATACAAAAGAGAACAAAAAGATCCACCACAACAATTAACACACATTCGCAACTTGATTAAGGATTGCAGAAACCTTCAACTCACTGCCTTTAGGAATCCAACACAATGAAGTACTGTTGTCTCAACTCACTCACACACACACTTCTGCTCTTATGATTTGTGGCTCACTTTCGTCACTTTGCATCACAATGTCATACAATTCTTCACAATTGGACTTGGTTTTACATCATCGTCAACCTTAGAAACTTTCTCCAAGGTTGGCCACAAATACCTCATTCAAAAATTCAAATTAGGTCTCCAACTCAAAATTCCCACAGTGGAAAGGAATAAGAGTGGACCAATAAAACATTTAACCAAGATAAAAAATAATGTCTTTGATCAACCAAACGCTTCTTAAATTTAATTTTATTGTTCAAATGAAGTGTAAACACTAGGTCGGCCAAACCTAATGAAAACACAGATGAACATTGATGTACATGCTTCCCAATAAGAATATGACATGCAAACTCCACAATACACTTTAGTATGCACGAGAGCACATCTTAGAATTCTCCAGATACATCCATAGCCAATACAACAAAATTCAAACATTGAACATCTTTCACTAGTCCATCCAGACTGTACAAACTCACACTGAAACACAACTTCCATATCATCAAACTTCAAACCTTTTTGCCAGAGCACAAAAAATACCTTCACAAAACATATCCCAGATCTGCAAGATCTAAAATGAAACCATGAAGGAGTACAAAGAAAAACTATTTCTCCCAGTCCACATAAGACCAACTCTGCCAGAACAGTTCACATACCGGTGAACGTAACTTTTGCATACCATCACACCATAAACTAAAACTTAGGATATATCACCACAAGATCACCATTATCAAGTCTTCAGATCCACATAGGCATAGGATCAACATAGGAGAAACATGGAGCACATACTAGAGCACATTCTAAACATATTCATCACTTTGACTTCTCTTCTTTATATATTTTCTCAAAAGCACTTAAAAACTCATCAACACAACACATCTGTAACGACATAAAGATAGCTCCATGTACTCACAACATTTCAACATCTCAGCTATACATGTACAATCTGTGACATACTAAACTGTGTTGACATCAATGACAACATTAATGACACCACCACTAGACTAGCTTATACTTGCAACATTCTCATCAATTTCAAGTAACCATTTTGGGGTTCTTGAATGTTTTGAAATTTTATCAAACTCATTACATAACTATGTCACAAGAAATTGATATCCATTATTAAAAAAAAAAAATCCATTCCATCAACATAGTGATGAACTAGAAATGAAAATCTATTTTTAAAAATTGGATATCTATTTCTAAAAGGAAGATATTTGTTTCTTAAAAGCGGATATCCATTATAGACGGATATTCATTTTTTGAAAAAAGTTTTTTTCCTTGGTTTTTACCTTGAGAAAGCTTTGGGATTAGGATTGAGAGTGTCAAGCCTAAAAATTCAACAACTACAATGTGTTTAGAGGTTTCATCCTCTTTTCCAGACTTCACCCTTCATACTAACATCTTTTTTTACTAAATTTGATAAAACAAAAAGGGTTTATTGACAAAATTGTCAACATTCTACCAATATAAGATATGCTTCATTTTAAATTTAATAGATAATTATTAATGATTTTCTACAAATACATGCTCTGAAGTCTTGATTGATAGGTTGATTAAAAAATATCAGTAAATTTAAAACCATTTCACTTTTTCAAATCCAAAAGATGTGTCACTCTATGCTTCATTAAGTCTCGGGTAAAAATAAATAAATTTGAATTTCATTATTTTTTGATCAAGTTAGGTTGGCTAAAAAATTATTTTTGATTATTTTAAAAAATTACTAGTTAAAAGTTCATAACTAATTATCTGCTCGCAATTTAAAAAAAACGTGTCACATTCGAGCAAGTGTCCTTTACTTATATTTAAATATTTTTTTTTCTCATAGTTAGGTTGCCTGGCATGACACTTTCTTTTTTCATTTTTGAAAATTATAGTATCACTTCATTGAAACTTTAAATTTTCACCAAATAAATTTATTTTTTTCAAAAAAAAAGTAGCCTAGAAACTGCATTCAATTCACTACAGATTTACTCCTACATGTATTTTCCAAATTTTGTTAATAACCTATTCAAATTTTGATGTGAAGTTTCTTAACTATATTTTTCTACATTTTCATTGCCACTTAGAGGTATCCCATCATGATATTATATTCACACTACACCATATTTATTTGTTGATAATATGGAATCTCTTGCAATAATTGAGTTATGTGAATATTTCACCATCATTTATCGCATTCATTGTGTTTTAATCCCTATGATAAATGAAACATTTTCCATGGTGTTTGATCTTTTTAGTAGAGATTATCTTTCTCCTCTACATGCCACAAGTTGACAACTTTTTCATTATCTTCATTTATTTGGGATCGAATGGAGGGTACTCTTTTCTATACCTTTAATACATCTTTCCTCAATAAACATATGTCCCTCTTATTCATCAACTGAGTCAAACTGTGGTCTAAGTAGTGTTGTTCACATATTATGTCAACCCCCACACTTATTAGTAATAAGGTATCAACATAGGAATTACTTTCATTCAACAACCTCAGCGTAAAATTACTTCTTGGATCACTAGAGGGATCATCGATTCCATGGAAAAGTTTAAAATTAGCATCACAATGACTCCACTCTTTATATCTAATTATTGCAACATTTGGTCTACCATACATGACCCTAACATGAAAATGAGTCTAAGAACCCCCTTTTTGGATAAACCTTCATATCATTTTTATATTTTTACGTTTATTTCTATTGTCCTCATGGCTCAAATCACACCAAAAAATATTTATACATGTAAACAAAAATATATATTAGTTGATATAACAAAACCAAATATCAAAAGTGAAAATTGTATTGAGTATATTAAATCTAGGAAAACTTTGAGTACATTTTGGTAGTGTGGTTGATAGGGTTTGTCAAGTTGTTCTCTCTATACAATTTGCATATAAATGTTGCCTTTGTACTATCCAACAAACCTTCTCCTTTGACAAAGTGAGGGATTCTTTCAAAAGACATTGCAACACATAAGTCCATCTCACCATTATCATATCCAATAGGTGTCCATTCAAGGTCCTCACTTGAGAAATGATTTCCTTCATTGGGAATGTCTTGAACATCTAGCTTAGTAAGTGATTCTCATTTATTCTTTCTACCCATTTTGAATAATATTAAGATGGTAAGTAGGGTATGTGCAGGATCATCATGGAAAAAACAAGCCCTTAAGTGGCTATGAAAATTCAGAAAAATCAGAGTTAGGCAACTTCACGTAAAAATTTGAATAAGTTATCTATATTATTTCAAAAATATGTAAGAATATAATTTGTAGAAAATTGAATGTAGTTTCTAAACTACTAGGTTTATTTTAAAAAAATTCTATTTGATGAAAATTTGAAATTTCAATGCAATAGTACTTAAATTTAAGGGAAAAAATAAGAAGTAGGTGTCTGCCTGACCACCCTAACCACAATAAAATGATAATTATTTTTTATAAGATTTTAGGTAAAAGTAGAGGACTCATGTCCCGATGTGATGCATATTTTTTTGTAATTTTTTTCCAAGTAAATAATTAATTATGAATTTTTAATACAACTTTTAAAAAATATAAAAACTCGTATGTCTGACCACCTTAACATGGTAAAAAATTCATGAAATTCATTTTTTTTAATCCTATAGTATCTGAAGCATAGAATGTGACACATGTTTTGGATTAAAAAAATGTGATATCGTTTGAAAGCTATAGATGTTTTTCAATTAGCCTATCAATTAAGACTTTAGTCATAATTCAAATAGAAAATGAATAATAATTATTTATTAAATTCAAAGTAAAGTATAATTTATATTGGTAGAAAACTGAAAATATCCTTTAGAAACCCTTTTTGTTTCATCAATTTTGGGTAAAAAAAAGTCGCCAGCCACATGGGCGAAGTCTAGAAAAGCAAGGTAAGCTGTTCAACACATTTTTTATGTTGACTTCTTAGGATTGGCATGTCCTACACAAATTACAAAGCAAGCCCAAGGCTAACCCCTAGACAATAAGGTTTGTGTCATAAATATTGGATATCCGATATATTTTATATATGATTTTAAAAAAATGTAATATAGTTTATAATATATGATTTAAAAAATGCGATAAATAGTTTATATTTTATTTTAATATATCTAGTTTAGAATATACAATATAGTTTATAATTTAATATATAATATACAATTTATGAATCTCTTACGGAATTATGTATAATATATAATATATAATATATTATATTATTATGTATAATATTTAATTTTTATTTTTATATTTTAGTTAATGTATAAATATTTATATATATATTTATACTATATATAAAATATTATATAAGTAAATAATATTACTAATATATAAAATATATAAATATTATATCTTCCCCCCCTCTCTCTCTCTCCCCTTCTTCCCCTCTTCCCCTCTCCCTCCCCCTTCCTAATTCTCTCTCCCTCTCTCTCCCCTTCTTCCCGTCTTCCCCTCTCCCTTATCCCTCCTAATTTTATCTCTCTCTCTCTCTCTCTCTCCCTCTCTCTCTCTCAGGTCTCTCCCTCCTACCCCCTCTCCCTCTCTTAGGTCTCTCTCTCTCTCACTCACTCCCTCTATCTCTCTCCCCTCTACCCTTAATTGTTAAACCCTAAGCCCTTAAACCCTTAACCCTCTACCCTTAACCATAAACCCTAAACCCTTAAACCCTTAAACCCTCTACCCTCTACCCTCTACCCTCTACCCTCTACCCTTAACCCTAATCCCTCAACCCTATAACGTCAACCCTCTACCATCAACCTTAAACTATCAACCCTCTACCCTCAACCTAATACCCTCTACCCTCTACCCTAATCCCTCAACCCTATACCCTCTACCCTATACATTGGACCCTCAACCCTAATCCCTCCAACCTCTACCCTAATCTCTCTCTCTCTCTCTCTCTGTTTCCCCCTCTATCTTTGTCTCTCCCTTTCCCTCTCTCTCTCTCTTTCCCACCCTCCACCTCATAGTTGCTCTTGGGTCTATGTGTGCAAAAATTGGATATCCGATTAGAACACCAAAATATTATCATTACAATATATTTTAAAAAAAAATTCAAATAAGATATCAAATTTTATCCGATATTGGATTTGTGGGCCATAGAAAAACCCCAAGTGGGTCATTTTGGGCATCCCAATGGACCCTACATTCTGTTTGCAGGCTTTGCATGTGACAAAAACACAATTTCAAATAGTAAGAGACATAAATCAACTTTTTGGAGCATCTTCTACTCAAATTTGTCATAATCAATTTTTTTTTTAGAATCTTTATGTAGGTATAATGGGGAGTAGCAGTCATCAGAAGAAAAAACGTAAGAGAAAGCTTACAAAAGAACAAATTGAAGCATATAGACAAAGAGATAGAGAAGGTCATAGGAAGAGAAGACACAGTATGTCGAATATTGGTGAACCTAAGCCCTTTGGTCTTTCAAGTGAAGAGGAAATTGAATGTATGTTCAAGGTGAAAATGTTGAACATGATATTGAAATTGGGAATGAAAATGTTGAAATTGATATTGAAAATGTTTAAGGTGAAAATGTTGGAATTGAAGATGTTGAACATGATATTGAAAATATTCAAGGTGAAAATGTTGGAATTGAAGATGTTGAACATAATATTGAATGAAGTGTAAATTATGTTTCACCAAATTACATGAGAAATGAAGAACCTTGTGTGGAAGAAAGACATATTCCAAATTCAAGACCTTCAAGAACCCCTAAATGGTTACTTGAAATTGATGAGAATATTATAAACAATTTTGAAGGAAAGAGTTCAACACAAACCGTTCGGTTGTAGGATACACAACTTTTCAACCAATATTTTAGCAATAAGACTTTGATTGAGCAATGCCAAATTTTTGTACAATTGCTAAAGATGCAAAAGATAAGACCTTTGCTAGCCAAATTGAAGATTCGTGTGAACAAGAAGACCGAAAAAATTCTATTATTGTCAAAAATATTTTTTAATGCTCTCAAGTTTATTGGAAAAAATAACAAGGAAAAATATAAGAGAGTTATTTAGAGAGTCATTACAACCACCCTAGTAAGCCATCAATTTAAAAAGGCTCGCTTTACGAGACAAAATTGTATTGATTTTGACATAAATCATAAAAGTTTGGATAAAGCACGTGCAAGAAGAAAAAGAATCTATAGATGATCCTCTTCAAAATGATACATGGGATTTTGCTAGGAGGCTTCCATGTATTGATAATAAGCTAACCAATAATGTAAAGAAGGTAATTCAACAATTTTGGCATGATATCTCAAGAGTATCACCCAATGCAAAGCGTATTTTAAAGTTAAGAATTGGAAATCAAGACCATACACGACATCCTAAAAATTTCTTGGAATCAATACAAACAATGTTGTTCAAAAAATTTATTGAAACACATCCAAATATGGAAATCTCACAAAGGACTTTTGAAGTTTTGAAGCCATTTTATTGTGTGCCTCTTAAAATTCGTAATACTTGTTGCAAATACCATGTGGAGTTTTCAATGTACCATGAACTATTATGCTATATCTGTTCTACTTTGCATACTAATGAAATGTTACAGGAGTGTGGTGCAATGCATCTTCCAAAATCATCAAGGGACTTGCTAGATCTATTTTTATGTTCTAGAGATGATGGTTGCTTTTTCTATAGAAATGATTGTTTAAATGTGAAGTGCTCACAATTTGGTGGCTTGTCAAAGTTTGTTCAATGTTTTCATGAGGGTTCTAAACATGAATTTGGAAAGAATCTCTTTGAGAAAAAGAGATATGAGATGGTCAAATATACTTTGCAGAGTGGAGGTGAAGGTTCTAGATGCGAGTTGGTTACAAAAGAATGCAGTGTTGCTGATTTTATTTCATGTTTTAAGGATAATATTTTCTACAAGTATGCAAGGCATAGCCATAGGTCTCAGTGGTTGGATCAACAATTTAGGATGTGTAAGGACTCTTTTCTGATTGGCACTATTATATCAGTGGTTGATTTTGCATAAAACTACACATTGCAATCACAAAATGAAGTACAATCTCAGTATTAGAATTCCATTCAAATTGATATTTTTTTCCACATAACATTTAGACATGCACCTGATAGTACAAAAGAGGATTGAAAGATAATCAGAGAGTATCATTTTTATATGAGTGATGATAGATCTCACTCGTCTGAGTATGTCCAAAATTGTTTCGAGAATTTTTTTGAGTTCTTGCAGGAGCATGATATAGCAGTGGGCTGACATCTCATTTGGTTAGATTACTACATAGGTCAATTCAAGAATGCTCATGTGTCTTATTGGTTGAGTAGAATGCATGTAGAGAGGGGTGAACCTCATTTGGAGTTCTTTTTTAAGTTGGGAATGGGAAAGGGGAGCATGTTGGAGCAAGTGCATGTATAAAGAGAGCTCTAGTTAAGGAGAAATCGAAGATTTTAGGAGAAAAATTAAGTGATGGACGTTCTATTGTTGATTGGTGTAGTTCAACATTGTCATAGGGAGGGACACTTGATTCAACAGTGCACATATTCTTTTGGTTGGTTGAGGAGGGTACATTGGGAGGCAACTTGGATTGTCATACAATCAAAGATTCTTCAAATATGCATTCATTTCAAAGCTCAGATGCAAGCACATGGACCATTTGGACATGAGAGTTGGCTTGTTTTTGTCAGAGTTGTATTCAATGCGAGTGAGATCAATGTGATTCAAGTGAGTGGGTGGATACATGGGTTCCACAGTATCTAACTCCTTTATCTCAAACAATATTGATGAAAAATCACACAATGGAAAGTTTAGTTGATTACGTCTGTCTTTCAAATCTACTACAACCAAGACATTTTTTTGCAGTTTTTGCACCGTAGCGGAATGAAAAGAGATTAGACTATTGGTTGGCTTGATGTGTGTGGGTAAAGCATAAGCTAACATAACTGATGGAAGATGGTGATGGGTTTGTGCATCCTATAGGTTCAGTTGTGGTTACAGGAACTTGGTTGTGAACATACATGATTAGAAAGAATGGCATACCTACATTTGAAGACTATGAGAAACACAAAACCATTCTCATGTATTTGCGCCTTGTTATAGTAACAAATGTTAAGTTGTTGAAGCGTCACACCAAACCAAAGAAAAAAAAACTATGGACACTTAGTAATGTTGATCATGAAGCAATATTGGATACTCTTAAGCAAAGAGATGACCCTTTAGGCACACTTGAATAGCATATTCAAGAATGGAAGGTACAATGCCTAGGTTTATTATGCTTATGTTCATTAGTGTTCTTTATTTAATACTGATATTTTGTATACTCTTGCAATGCAGGTGTCTTTAATACTGATATTTTGTATACTCTTGTAATGCTTTTTCATGAGAATTCTTCTCATTTAATGATTGCAACTTGACTATCCTAAGAAGGTAATATGCACTTTGTCAATGTGATTCACTTCGTTGTCAATATGGCATTGAATTTTCTTGATGGTTGTCACATATATTGTTCTCCTTTAGGAGAGGTATTTGACAAATTACAATA
Source organism: Sequoia sempervirens (assembly GCA_007258455.2). Taxonomy (NCBI): domain Eukaryota; kingdom Viridiplantae; phylum Streptophyta; class Pinopsida; order Cupressales; family Cupressaceae; genus Sequoia; species Sequoia sempervirens. The sequence continues at coordinate 47,262,271 of VDFB02000003.1, read as the reverse complement.
ATATAGATTTGTTATTGTAATCGTCTTTTATATTTTGCATTACCATTTCATCATTAACTGGGTCATTTAGAATAATATAGCTTGGTTATTCTAAGCATATTTTATAGTTTGCATTACCAATTCATCATCATTTAGGTTGTTTAGAATAATATAGATTTGTTACTCTAAACATCTTTTCTATTGTGACAATATAGATTTCTCATTTGAACTATATTGTGATATTCCTGGCACGATTGATCATGGACCTACTGCAACAATAGCTAGCTCTGATCCTTTGGGAGAGGTATGCGATAGATTACAATAATTTATATTTTTTATTATAAGCATATTTTATAGTTCGCATTACCATATCATCATCAATTAGGTCATTTAGAATAATATAGATTAGTTATTCTAAGCATCTTTTATAGTTTGCATTACCAATTCATCATCATTTAGGTTGTTTAGAATAATATAGATTTGTTAGTCTAAGCATCTTTTCTATTGTGACAATATAGATTTCTCATTTGAAGTATATTGTGATATTCTTGACACGATTGATCATGGACCTGACGCAACAATAGCCAGCTCTAATCCTTTGGGAGAGGTATGTGACAAATTATAATAATATAGATTTGTTATTGTAAGCATCTTTTATAGTTTTCATTAAAATTTCATCATAAATTAGATCATTTAGAATAATATAGATTTTTTATTCTAAGCATTAGACAAAGAGTCTATAAGCATCACAATTTATGAGAAATAGCCCTTCAAAGATTGCTGCCTTTTAGCACTTTGGACTCTTAAGGGAAATCACCACTCCAATGTAGCTTAGAGTGATTCGACATATTTGGGTGCAAAAGAGGACCATCCCTAGTGTAAACGTATCCATCCAGACATGTTGGAACAATCTATTTGGTTGTACGAGTTGCAGAATGAAAGTTGCACCACTTTGCAACTTTACACTGCTTGCATTTGAAAACTTTTTCCTCAACTGAAAACTCGTCACCACAGAAAAATGCCTCTGAGATATCAAAAACCAAGAGATTTTATTGTAGAGGGTCCCAACACAATCCCATAGCCTTAGATATAGAGTCTATAAGTGTCACGATTTCCAAGAAATAGCCCTTCAAATATTGTTGTCTTTTAGCACTTTGGACTCTTAAGGGAAATCCCTGGTCCAATGTAGCTCAGAGTGATTCAGTGTATTTAGGTACAAAAGAGGACCATACCTAATGTAAACATACCCATCCAAATGTGTTGGAACAGTCCCTTTGGTCATAGGAGTTGCAAAATGAAAGTTGCACCACTTTGCAAATTTACACTGCTTGCATTTGACAACTTTTCCCTCAATTGAAAACTTGTCACTATGGGAAAATGCCTTCAAGATTGCAAAAACTGAGAGATGTTATTGTAGAGGTACCTAACACAATCTCATAGCCTAAGAAAAAAAAAATTGTAGGCATCATGGTTTCTAAGTAACAACCTGTCAAAAATTGCTTCCCTTTTGGACTTTGGACTCTTTAGCGATTTCGCTAGTTAAACATAGCTCTGCTTCGACATATTTGGGTGTGAAAGGGGACCATATCTAACCTAAACATACCCATCCAGATGTGTTGGAATAGTCGGTTTGGTCGTATGAGTTGCAGAACAAAAGTTGCAAAAAAAAAACTTCCAGGCTACAAGTATAATTACCATAACTTACTCAAATATCCATAAAGTTTGACCAAACCAAAGGAATTTGAAAGATAACTCAATTTTCTAACCATACCACACATGTGCAAATCATAATAAGGCCGTACAGACCATACAAAAGAAAAATAACAACACATGACATTGGGAAAACACATAAATCTTCTTCCTCAAAGATGCAAATTCTTATTTTCAACTTCTCCAACCCTGAGGTCATGTTTACAAGATTTATTTATTCCCTTACAAGTAGTTTTCAGCCTCCAACAGAACTCCAACTAACTTTTAACAACATTTCAAAAAGTTGTCATTACAATTGAAAAGTTGTTGTTGGCAACATTGACAACATTTAGCAATTTTTTACATATTTTTCCCAAACAACCCACAAACTTCCAAAATGACTCCAAATGATCATTAATGGTATAAAATAACCTTATTAAGATGAAACAACACAAGAAAAGACCAAAATAAAACTTTGACTCTTCGAGGCATGATAGGCATGTGGGTGCTCCTGCACCAGAACATGATAATTATCATTAGTCTACTTTTTAAGAAATGCTACATGAAACCAAACACAAATTTTTGAGAGAGAAGGAGAAGAAAATAGTAATATTTTCTATGGACTATAAAGGATATATGATGTTTTTTGAATTTCAATATGTAATGATAATCCAATATTGGTGTACAACACTATGTTCCTCTATTTTGAGGATTGGTCTAGTTAGGTTCATGTTGTTGTCAAATAAGGCCATGTTAGGCTATCATGTAATGTCTGTTTTAGTTTTTGAGTCTAGGTGGGGTTATTATGTAAATGTTGCTATAATGCAAAAAAATGTTGTCATCGAAAAAAATGAAAATTAGAAGGAATGCCAATGGTTAAGCTGGTTGGAGAGGTAGTTGAAGAGGTTGGGTCATTTTTTTTTGTTTTTAGGGGCTTAAATAGGCCTCCAATAAGCCAAGACAAGAGTTAGATGTTTGAATGTGAAGAAAAGATCATTAAAAATTTTGTTTTCTCAGTAATTTTTTGAGATTTGTATTAATTTTCTGATGATTCAAGGCTTTGTACGAATCCGTACAGGCATATCTTGTTCTAATAGTGATTGGATCAGACGTAGGACTGTATTAAATTTTATTTGAATCCATTCTTGTGGAATTACTTTGAGTTTCAAAAAACTTAGAGGTAGTTTTCTGTAAACGGGTTTGTATTTACTTAATCAAGGGTTTGAGAGGGAAATATGATGAAATAGGCCATTCCACCTATTGTACTTGCTATATCTCAGTGGAATGGGCTTGGTTGGAGTAGGTGTAGGTGTAGGAGGAAAAATTTAGTGTTGGAAAAGTTATTTGAGGAGGTTTCCCAGGCTACTCCAGTGGAAACATATAGTTGTAGGCCTTAAAAGCAAGGCTAGAAGTGGTGAAAAGAAGAAATTGCTTGAGAAAAAGTTAGAATAGGTTGGAAATGGTGTGAGAATGTGAATTGTTATGAGATAAAAGATTTGAAAAGGTAGAGGAGGTCATTTGTATGTTTGGGCATGAAGCCCTAGTTGAGAAAAGAGCATTTTTGAATGGAAAATGAGGTTTTAGAGTGTAAAAGTGGGTAAAGTTTGGGGGAAGCATAATTTGAAGGATTCTTAAGCTTGTGCAAGTTGAAAATAGAATGTTTTAAGTGGTTTCAAGGTTGTATGTGGTCTGGAGATGGTTTTTTCAATAAACCCTTGGCTATTTTATGAAAAATGAGGGTTTCAAGGAATGAGACTCTAGAAAGCGAGTTTTGAACCAGAAGTTGGAGAAATTGTGGTTTTGGAGGCATTTTAAGGTTTTCCTAGTAATATCATGGGTTGGCAGCAAGTTTCGAGGTGTGTTCCTTTGTACAAGTGGGTTAATTGGAGCCCTTTTCAGCGTAAAAGCTTAGTTTGTGAGGAGTTGTCCAAAGTGACCATATGCGATTTCTTGATATGTTTGGGTTGGGAATAATGGGTGCTCAGAAAGGTGCATAGTCTATAGGTTTTTCAAATAGTTTGAGAGGTGAGATAAAAAATAGAGGTTTGGACACCTACTAGGTGAGTAGGTCCGAATTGTGGAACTTGTGAAGTAATCACCCTTGTTAGGGACTGAAGGTTGAAAGTTTGATTTCTTCAAGTGAATTTGAGTTTGGATAGTTGAGGACCTCCTTGTCACTGCATCAAATATGAAATATGTAGTGTGAGACAATGACATTTGTGTATATAAAATTTAAAGTTAAAATGTTAAACTTTACCATTGTTCATGTCTTCAAAGTTGTTTAAACTATATCATATAACCATAATATAACTAAGAAATATATGATATAATTTAACCATTATTCATTATTTTTTATTGTGAGCTATATAATATAACCATTATTTTTTATGCTATTGTACATTGATATTTAACCATTGCTCAAGATTAAATTTTTGAAGAGTTTAAACATGCACATGAGGACCAAATTATTTTGATTCTCAAATTTTGTATATCAAACTATCCTATAATCAAGTGTATTTCCATATACAAAAATGGCATCAATGCCAACTCAAACAAATTTTTACAAAATGTGGCATATGCCATCTCAATATCTATTCAAAATATACATTCCAAAATGTCTATCTCATTCAAAACTACTGGTGGATCATCAAAATGGAGCCTCTTTGAAGCACTCTTTGGCTCTGAAGGTAGCTGCACAAGAAAAATTCAAACCACAATTGAGATTAGTTATATTATATAATTTAAAATCAAATAAGTAACATCAAAATCAAATATACATTGAATTATAATTGAACTCTAAAATTGAAATCTTGATTACCTCATATATACGTCTCTTCAAAGGGTTAGGAGTCCTAGAATATGCCCCTCTCAAAGAACCAACCAAACCAACTTTTGAAATGTCAATCTATATATGTGAACAAAAACATAAAATTGATACAAGTTAGCATACAATTGTCGGTAATAGGAACATATTTACCAAACACAAAATAAAATAAACACATACCTCTTTAGGCATCTCTTTTTCTTTATCTCCTTCAGGTGTTTCAACACCTCCTCCTTGAGGTGTTTCAACACCTACTCCTTGAGGTGTTCCAACACCTACTCCTTCAAGCGTTGTGACACTTGTCAACAAGGATGTGTAGCTCATAACCTCCTGTACATAAAAGTGACAAGTATATGAAACTACCAATCTATGTCGATGTATGTATAATCACTATAAGATCTTTAAAATATTAATTCAATCGAATTTTGGTTCAATTACCTTTCCCTTATCTACCATTGCACATCCATAGTCTAGACAACACTGCACCTCGCTCACACTAGGTGTTTCCTACAAGAGGAAAATAAGATAAACATGTAAGTTAATATATAATTTCATTAATGATAGTTCAAATGACAAGTAAGTATATAATAAAAAAATGTAAACGAGTGAGTGTGAAAATATATACCACGTGCATGTTGAGGCCAAATGAAATGGCCCTGAGGGTGCTATAAATAACTTGTGTAAGCTCCTCCTCAGACATCAACTATTAAATAGACCATGTAAATAAATATTAGTACTTGATGCTATCTCTTATTAATATTCATTTAAAAGAAAATGTAAGTTATGAATTTACAACTTAAATCTTACCTGTGTAACTATTCCATCACCCCCCTCTCTAACAGGAGAGGACTCTGTAGGGTGTGCTCCAATCCCCTGTGTTTGATCTCTTATAATGTCCACATCATGGAGGTCATAATAAGAAGTGTCCAAGGGATGCTCAATGGGTTGTATAAGAGGACCCAAGCATATCTGGTGGAACATAGTGCAAGTGTGTGGCACACAAATATGTGGACCTGAGGAGGATGATGTAGTAACACTCGATTCATCTCCAACATCGCCAACATGTGGCTGAGCTACTGTAGCAGTATGGAAAACCAAAATATCACTCAAAGAGTGAATACCCTGAATAGTCTGTGTGGCTGCATCCTCGACAATATTTGGATGATGTAATGGAGGTGGCTGAGGAAAGGGAGGAGGGGGAACATATGGGCCTTGGACTACTCTAACTACCCCTGATCTATCCTGGGGCATACCTCCACCTACACCCTTGAAGGGTTTAATGTCAAAGTAATTGACATGATGCCCTAACAAAAACTCAGCTTATAATTTTTTAATAAAGTAAAATGGTACATCAATATTGTTGTTGGGTGGTTTATCAAAAACTATCCACCAACATTCCCAAAAGTTAACTACAATGTCCTTATTCATGCACCATTTTATAGAAAATTTTGGTTTATTAACATTAACTAGTAGACCGCTGTGGGGGTTAACAAATAAAGAAGCTATTTGGGCTTTTGTTATTTTGATATCTTTCACCTCTTCATAAGACAATCCACAGGAGTAATATTCCCTCATGGTTTCTCGCCACGAAAGAATGAAATTATGTTGGGTGGAGAGAGTTTCTATATTTTTAATTATTTCTTTCAATGTGTTTGTCATATGGGATAATTGAGGGATTGTCTTATAAACATCACAAATTACCCTCAATTGCTCCAATTTTTCACCAATTAACTATTAAATTGATGGGTACGGAGGTGGTGGAGAGTTTGGAATTTGTGGGGTTTGATTTTCATCCATAATACTTGATTGAAGTTCAAAACTAATTAATCTAATTGAAATTACACAATATAAATGAAATTATTGTAAAAAACTATAGTTTTTAACAAAAATCCATAAAAAACTATTTAAAATTATACAAAACTAATACAAAAACTAATTAAAACAAAAAAATAAAAAAATACTTACCTTACAAATTGGATATTAGCTAAAATTCGATATCGAATACACCCTCATCGTCGCTGCTACTGTGGCTGCAAGTTTAAAATGAGTTTAAAATGACCATTGCAGCCACTTTTTGGGTATTTATTACCTAACACAAACCAAATATCTGATTTGTACTACTTTGTCTTGGGCATTGCTATGGAGCAATGTACTGAGACCCAACCCAAAAAAAAAGTCAACTCAGGATTTTCACATTTTTTTGTGAATGTAAAACGCTACTTTTTGGCCCATCATGATTGTGCACATGCCCAATAGTCCTCTGTCTTGTTCAAAGATTTAGGAACAATTATATTAACTTCTATAATCACTTCATGATATAGCTATCTTTCATGTATATATAGGTATAATTTTGTATCAATATAATCATTACACTTTTTCAAATAAAAGTAATAGTAAATGGAATAAATTATTTGACTTTCAACCCACTTTACCTTTGTGTTCACACATTTCTTTGAGCTTCAAAATAGTATAATAATAATTTTAATTAATTGATGCAAAAGAGTATATAAAACATTTGGATCAAGTCATACAAAATAGTTTAGTAATATCAAAATATAGAAATATCATCATATCCTCAAAAAGATAGAATTATATATCCCTTGGTTGAAATATTTGTTTCATATTCTCTTCTACCTATAAATAACCTAACTTTGTGAGAAAGTTTGGGTGGTAAGGTGTAATGATATAGGTATTTACATATTTTCATGATATAATGGAGAGTAGGGATAAACAAGTTCATAGATGAATTTTGATTTTGGGACACTAGACATGGGGATCAATTTTTTTTTTACTAATAACACATAGTGATGACTATCTATGGAATATCTAGAAAGGATTTAGTTATAGCCATAACATTTTCTCCTTTATTATTGACTATGGGTACTTGTTCTTCTAGTGACATGTTTGCAATATAAAGTATTGTGGGTTCAATATCTATAAAGTCCCTATTTGCATTATCCTAAGAGTGTCGATCTCTCGCCACTTTTGGGAAAAGGGATTCACATGAGTTAGATTTGGCATTTTATAGGTGCAAATTTTCACCCCTTACGCAAATTCCCCTTGTATATCCTCACCTTAGAAAACCAAATCTGAAGGCGAAATTCCACATCAACCTGCTGCCTTCGTTCCACTTGGCATTTGTCTTTTGCATTGCTAGAAGAATATTTGTTGGGGACGCCAGGGCGGACCACATACATTTGCATGGCGTGCTTACATCCCTAACAGATTCCTATGTTTGAAGATGGAAAAGGCGTTACACTTCCCATTGGGAGCAGTTTGTAACATCCCTTTTCAACCAAACGACCTTGAAAATGGCATATTATCTCATCCTACCTTAAAAAACACTCTTCCTTCATTTATTTCATCTTCTTCACAAGCTCTAGCAATATTCTACACAATCTCTTTGCATCCATCACTTCAAGCAACACTTTGGCACTTCATAGCAGCAACAACAACACTCCATCAACTCCATAAAGCAAGTGTGGAACAAGCCATTGCAGCAGGGGCTTGAGGTTTTGCAACAACTCCTTTCATCATAGTTGAGGCTACAGTGATTGTTCAAGTCCTCTTTTCTCCTCCATTAGCTAGTGAGCTCTTGGTGGAGGTGGTAACATTTTCACTCCTCTCCTTTACGATTTGGTTGAGTAGCTTAATATTGTTTTGTAGTGTTACTTGATTTTTCTCCTTCTCTACTTCTTTATCATACATTTCTCTATCGTTGTTATCATGGTTGTCTGTGGAGGTGGAAACATGAAAATGGGGGTCTGACTGAGGCAAACCCCTATACAGCCCCCAACAATTTTCCCTCTTTCTTGTGTGTAGGTGGACATGCTTTTTGGAGCTAGCTGTTGAATGAGCATCTTTGTGAGATTATCTTTGTCACCTTATCCTTCATATACTTAATTTATCACATTTGTTTGTATCTTTCCTACTTCATAGTTCTATTTTGTTCCCTTAGAAATGACTAGCTAGGCCATCAACTCATTTTCAAGCAGTTTATACTGTCTTTTTGGTCCTCTAGTCATAAGGATTCCATAACACCATGCTATCATCCTAGAACCGTGCTTTTGTCCTTAGGCAAAGAGCTACTTGAGGTATAGTGTTGAACCCAAAAACTAGCTCGCCTAGCCCCAATCCTAATTTCAGGTCAGCAGAGTGATTGAAGGGCATTATATTCCTCATCATTCTTGTCCCTCATTTCAAACACCCCTTTAGAGTGAGGTAAGTTAGGGTAGCCTTCCGCTCTTAGCTCTCCATGACCTGGGGCCTTGACATGGCCGGTCCCCCTCTCTTACATTTTTGGTGAACCTGATGTGAACCAACGTCTATTCATCCGTTGGTGTTGAAGTTTTTCCCCTTGTACCTTGTGATTGTTGTGCCCCTGAGTGTTGTGAAGGTTTATGAGAATCACAATCCACTCCACAACCTCCAAGCATATTGTTAGGAGAAGTGTACGACACCTTCCAATGTAAAGGACAAAGGTCACTATAGGTTTCTCTCCATGCCTTTTTTCTATATCTGTCGTTGGTCTTGCCACATAGGAGTAGTTGTCAAGGGGTGAGGTAGGATTCTTTGACAAGACCAACCACATCCCCACTCCTCCTACATCTCCTACACTGTCATCGGTGGACGAGCATGAGGCTATTCATATTCCTTCAGAATATGTCTCCTCCCTTAGCAAAGGGTTGGGTGACTTGGAAAACCACTTGGAAAGAAACCTGAAGTTGGCTAGGGCCACTTGGGTTATCAATGAATTAAATTATATGGTGGGAAAAGATTGAACATGCATAGAACTCCTGGCTAGTCTCTCTAGTTTGGCTGAAGCATGTGCTCCCTCAAACAATCTTGACATTGTGAAGGGGCCACTTTCGAAGACCATGAAATACAACTGGGAATGTCGAGCCTCCTACATCTATGTACATTACTGATGTCATTCCCTTGATCAACATCCCGTTTTCCTTCAAGACTATCAAAGCGAACAGGGTCCCTATGGGCTTCAACTTCACCCCTCCTATCCCCTCTAGCAGTGGAGGTTTTGGTGGGCTGAGCGGTGGAGGCTTTGGCAACGGTGGTGGCTTCGGCAGCGGGGGTGGTGCTAGTGGAAGTGGTTCCGATGTAGGTCATGGTGGTGGCTTTGGAAGTAGAGCTGGATCCTGTGGAGGCCTTGCTGGTGGCGGTGGCTTTAACAGTGGTTTCGATGGTGGCCACGGTGGCGGTTCTGGAGGTGGCTCCCGTGGTGGTTCTAGAGGATGTCCCTTTGGCCTTGTGTCTTCTAACAACCCTATTCTAAACACTCTTCTCCAAAATATGGGTATGATGCAAAGCCAGCTGGCGAGTCTCTCCCAGGCCTCTTCCCAACCTATCTTTCAACCCTTTTTCCAACATAGCTCCTTATCAGTAGCAATCTTAAACACTCTGTAGACACGCAAAATATGCATACATTTATTCCACTAGTTTAATTAAATAACTTTCATTTAATCAAATCTAACATTTCATCCTTCAATTAAATAAATTCACTTCATCATTACCTCATTTAAATAAATCAATCAAATCCTAACATTTCATCTTTCATAAATCATCTCCTAGATTCATCTTCCTCAAATTAATTAACCTTTATCTTGCATCATCCTTTTAATTAAATAAACCAAAATTTATTTAATTAAATCTCAAACTTCATATTTCTCCTTATTGATTTAAATAAATCAAAATATTTAAGTCAAATGGGTCAAAACCTCTAATCACCATCCTAAGTTAATCAAACTATGATTAATCTAATCTAACCACCCATCACATCCTCTAGCTTTTCCCACTTGCACAAATAAATCAATTTATTGATTTATTAAAATCCTCATTTTCCCTCAACAAAGCATCTTTTTGAGAATATTCCTCAAGTTTGAATTTGAAGGTAAGTTGACTTGTCCCTTCCAACATGGCAATAACTTCTCTCTTACATGTCCCCCACTTAGCATTTAACTCTCAAATTCAAATTTGAATCTCCCCCTCTTTGGCACATTGACCAAAACTTGCACATCCTCCATCCACTCAGATTTTGATAAATGGCACTTTCCCATTGGCTAAATCTTTGTCCCACATTCATCCATTTGGCTATTTCTCTCATCAAAATATTCTATAAATGGAAGGATTATTGTCCACAACTTGATCCACAACCCTCATGCAAATTTACTCTCTTCAATGGAGAGCTAATTTTGTTTACTCCACAATTCATCATCTTGATCATGAACATATCATGAACATATCATGGAGCTTAGCAAAGGATTGGGAAAGGGTTTCTTTCCATAGAAGCACCAATCCAATATGAGATAAAAAATTTATCATGTTTTTATATGCTTGCAATTAGCTATTTTTGTTCTATTTAGTTTTGCATATTTTAGCATGGTTAAGTATTTCATAAGGATGTTTAATCTAATGTGTTTCAAATGACTAGCATGATATTATGTTAAGGTTTAAGCATTATGCATATTTTTCAATTTCAAAGGATGGATTCCTTAGAAAGGGTTCTTAGATGTCCTCATTAGACATGGAAAGCAGTTCAATATCTTCAAGTGTCAATTTTAAGTATTCCTTCAGTATCTGTAACCATGAGGTCAAAGGGGGTCAACATGTCTTGGAAAGGACCATTGCTAGACCTTAGTGGAATATTTTGATCTTGCTTTGGAATAAATTCTTGAGATATGTCCTCTAACTCATTAGGTGATGTAGAGACATTTTCAACATGATCCTTGGTCGATGGATTGTGCATTATGTCGATAGGATCGAATAATCCTAACACTCCTTGAAATAAATCACTAAAAAGTGGCTCTTGATGTATGGTGATTTGATCTTCGGATGAGGTAGAAACATATTCCATGTGTTCGTTGATGGATAGATCTTGATCATGTGATCATTGACTTGGATCAATACATGGAGTCGTTAACATTTTGTTGGGATTTTGAACAACATTTTCTTGTTGGGCTTGGTATTAGGCTTTAGCTTGCACTTGCGCTTGAGCCTAGGCTTGTGCTTGTTAGGCTTGGGAAATTTGAGTAGCTTATGTAGCTTGTTGAGTAGCTAGTTGTGCAACTTGTCGGTTTTGGTTTTATTGGTGTGCCTTCTGATAAGTAGCCTGCTGAGCAGCTTGAAATGTAATGCTATATTGGTTTGATGTGTTTGGTTTGGGTGGTGGTGGTGGTGGAGGTGGTTTTGGAATAGTGCTTGTTGTGGTGATAAGAGGTGTCATCGTATTGAAGATTGGTATTTGAGTGGTGGATGGTGTAATTGATGTGATTGATCCTTGAGAGACCATGTTTTGAGATATTATGGGGGTGGTTGATGATATTCTGATTGCCTGTGCATTTTTTGTCTATTGTTGTGATGCCAATGACAAGTTCTGAAAGTTTTGTGTGATGTTTTGATTGATGTTCAGGATGTTGGTTTGATTGATACTTGGTAAAGGGGGAATCCCTAAGCCAACGAGTGGTGTGGGTGATGATGGAAATGGTGGTTTTGGAATCGTGTTGGATGCAATGATCGAGGTGTAGATCCTTGGGAGACCATATTTTGATTTGTCAAGATTGATGTTGTCATTTGATTAGATACCATCTGTCGGTGCGATGTTGATGGTATATTCAAAGGATTTGATGTGATGGCTTGATTGGTGTTAGGTGGATTGATTTGGATGGAGTGATTGGTGCTAGGTAAAGGGGGAAGCCCTAAACCAAGGAATGATGTTGATATGGGTAATAGTGGTGGAGATGTCTCTTGGCGCAATGACTCAACTATTTTGGTAAGTGTACCAATTTGATCTCGCCAAATTTGATCTTGATTTCGATCTTGACTCCCTGGATATAGCTGATTTGGTTTTTGTTCAAGTAGATTTGGGATGCATACTTGTGGTTTTTGAATGGGATCATGGACAAATTAATTTTGGACAATGTTCTGATTTGGGATGATGTTCAGATTTGGCATGATAGGTTGAAATTGAACATTGTTGGTGTTGGGAATCACATTTCCTTGATTTAGGTAACTTTGATTTTGCATGGTGTTACCTTGACTTGGATTAATACATGGAGTTGTTAACATCTTGTTTGGAATTTGAACAACATTTGTATGATTCACAAACATATTTATCCCAAAGTTTTCCAAGTGTGGATTCATGTTTGGTAATCTTGTACTTGGTATATTCACTTTTGGCATGTATGGATTTGGTGGGATAATGTTGTTTTGTTGAAGACTCATGCATTGAGTATTTGGTTGATAGATTTGTAATGTTGGACTTGGATTTAAATCTACCATCGAAAAAGGTGTTCCAAGATTTGGATTGGGTAGACTCCCATTTATTGTATCATTGAGGTTTGTAGGAGATAATGATCACATGTATGGATTGTATAAATGTGAGTTTTGAATACTCATGATGTATGGATCAATTTTATATTCCATATTCCTCTTGTGTTTTGATCTTGTTACAAAAGTGACCTCTAAGGTGTTTAGGACCAATGATGAGATGAAGGATGAAAAGGGATGAATGATATGAGTGTTGAATGTTTAGGAACTTTGGATCAATGCTAGACTTAGAGTTTGATTTTTATTGTTTTGATTGGATTTGGATAATGAACTTGTAAACCCTAAGATGTTAGATGTGATCTTAGGATGAATTTGTTCAAAGGATTGCTAATTTAATTAAATGTATGAGAAAGGATGCATTCCCACACACCTAACTAAACAAATGATTTTGATTTGTTTTAAGGATGTACCCAAGTCTAGTTAATGATATTTCCAAAGCTCTAAAGTTGCTTGTGGGATGGGATGATAAATGTTTGAAATGGATGCAGTGTTTGATTTTGATCCTAAATGAACCTAAGAAGGACTTGTTTACAAGGCCAAGGTTTTGAAGAACATGCTTTTTCCTTCAAACCAAAAGATCAATGTTTGCTCCAAAGACCATAAGACAAAAGATACACAAGCACATGTGTGGGGTTCAATTTTTTCTTAATTTTTCTTAATGAATTTGTTTTACCACAAACACTTCTTGATTAGGTTTTCAAACTAGATTTCCAATGTCTCAACTTCTCATTTCAAAAGGTATATTATGCGAAAATTTGATCAAATTAAGGCAAGGGTTACCAATTGTTTAACTTTAGTGGGAAAATTGAGATGTAAATTCAAGTGCTTAGAAACCTCTAAGGATGAAATCCCAAGGGAAAGCAATAACACATGAATTAGGTCAATTGTATTTTCCCTAAAGGGTTTGAAATTTTGATGATGATGTTAAATTTTTGTCTTCAAATGTTTTCGAACAAGCAAAGCGTTTTGTAACCAAGAACAAGTACAATCCTATGGATATGAAAGACAGTATTTGTTGAGTCCCCACTCGGACAAGTCTAGCTACGCTTATCTTTAGCGAATGGTTAGATGCTTGACCCCACTAGCTCCCCTCCATGACACTCACTTATATAGGGAATCCAAGCATCAACACCCATGAAACTCCCGTAGCATGCTTTTCATTTCTACTAAAGACCGTAAAAGTGTGGGGCGGCTTAAGAACGATCGTTCTAGCACCAACAAATAGATAAGGATTTTGGCCTTTCTAGAATAAAGGTTTTATTTCAAACTTTTCATTCGTAGGAGTTGACCCATGCAGCGAGAGTCCCTTTTGATCCATCTCGTTGGAGCCAACCCCGTGATACTGGCATTTACTCCAATACCCACATTTATATCTCGACTGGAAATACTCTTGGCTTTAGAGTGTTACCAGTTGAGTCATTCCCTTGGGTGAGTAATTTTTCCCCAAGGCAGGCCCTTTAAGATAAACAAAAGTGAATAAACTTATTCATAGTTTGATCGATCCTTGTTTAGAAACAAAGGGAGAACACATGCAATAAGTTCATTCACACTCGCAAAATATGTTGCTCAATTTTAAACCCAAATTGAAGTGTGGAGGTGATCACTTTATCTTACCCTAAGATCACCAAAAAGGCCTTTTTATTCTCAAGATCACTTTGAAGTGCGAGAGAAGTGCATACGTCCTTTTCAATGATGTTAGTTTTTAAGTAAGCAATCACAAAAACAAAGTAACACACATTCATTTTAACCTTTCAAAGCAATTGTGAGTTTTTTTTAATGCACCAAAGGACAAATGAGAGTTGTTTTGTTCAATTTTTAACCTCAAATGAAATCTAGTCAATTTGACTAAGGTTCATTTTAACCCTTTGTAATGAAAATTGAAAGCTTTTGTAATATTTGTTTTAAAGCCCAAAAACAAATGATTTAGTCTAAAACAGAAAATTAAAGCATAAGATGAAAGCTCCAAGCATTAAAAAATGCTTTGTGAGTTTCAAGTTTGATGCTTAATTCCTTAACTCTAATCTTGCTTTTGTTTTCGCTCAATTCTAATGCTTGATTTTGATGTCAACCTGTAAACATTGCAAACTTATAAAAATATGCATAAGGTATGTCAACTACTTAAATAAAATAAATTTGACAAGGCTCATAAGTTCTTTTTGATGAAGTTGACCCAATAATAAATGTCAAAACATTTCTAATTTGCATCTGCTTTCATATCCATGACATAATTGATAGCCCATTAAAAGATTTTCCTTTTTGATCAAAATGTGTGATCCAATGACTAAAACACATAAGATGGTTTTCAAAAGCTCTTATTGAATAATATAAATTGAGCCAAAAGTCACTTTTAATGAATAATAAGTAGTGGCAAGGAGGACCAATGAAAGGCATCAAATAAATGTCTAAAAAATACTTTCAAGCCACTACGTTTGGTAAATGCAAAGCTGTATCATAAATGCCATATGAGGAAATTTCAAATTAATTTAAATGGCAAGTGCAAGGATGTGTCTAAAAATTCTTTTGAATAGTTATTAAAATAAATGCAAATGGCGGGTGTAAATCTACATTCTCAACCTTTGCCAGTAGACTCTGCAATACAATAATATCATACTAACCAAAATGTTGTCAGGTACAGGAATTGTAGAAACAGACTTGACATATTTAGATTACCAGAATGAAAGTGGATTGACCAACTTCTAAATCCAATATTATTAATGGTAGAAAAGCAGCATGTTGCATGTTTCCAAAAAATTCAAGTGCTTGTCCCTAAGGATCAAATCCTTGGCTCCATGTAGTCAATAGGCTGACCGTGCATGGTACCAATAAATGACGTGAAAAACAATTGATAGCTCCAAGCAAACATCCCTTTGGTGATTGATAATAGCAGCAATGATTATATTAGACAGCAGAATTTTCTTTGCCACTAGTTTTCTTGTAGGGCGGCACACCAATCAACACTCTAATATAAGTGGGAGCTTCAATAGATGAAATAACATATAGAAAGAAAAAAACTACCAGTGAATAGAAGCTTCTAAAATATTTCAAGCAAATGCAACTATCACGTCTTTGTTCCCCCAGTCCTTCATAGCCTTTAAGCATTCTAAAGACTTTCCAACAAATGCAATTGTGCAGGTGTAAAGCTGAACATGCGCACTCTGTCAAGAAAATGCTATTAGCAGGTGTAAAGTGGTGCCTAGACCTTCACCTATACGTTGGAAAGGTTTAGACACTCTCCTATCTATACAAGATGTCACAAATGATGATCACATCCACATAGCACATATTCCTCCAACTACCCATGAGATGCTTTTCATGGATGGACACGTAGATGGTGTTCATCTAGAATAAGATTCCTTTACTCCTGAAATTATGACACAAAAAGAGTAGGTTATTGAGTCGACAACATCAGGATCAGACATATCCCAAATTCAAATTGAGGACATCATGAATAAAGATATCCAGAAGTATCTACTCAAGGAAATAGGTCAAACATAATAGTACATTCTAGAGTCAGCAGAGCACCAAATTCCAATAACATCTGCAATGGTCATTTATTAGAGAATGCATTCTAAACAAGAGCTCTCAAAATAGGCGGAATCAAAGCATGAAGGAAATACTACCACCATATTGGGGGAAACTTCGTCTCAAGCAAACGCCAACATAGGGAGTATGAAGAATCCTTATGAGGGTGTGCAAGAAGTTGAGTCCACTTTTTGGCCAAAAAGTGGAAGTGTTTTCCCTGATTTTTAGTAT
Organism: Sequoia sempervirens; assembly: GCA_007258455.2. Classification (NCBI taxonomy): domain Eukaryota; kingdom Viridiplantae; phylum Streptophyta; class Pinopsida; order Cupressales; family Cupressaceae; genus Sequoia; species Sequoia sempervirens. The sequence continues at coordinate 47,245,686 of VDFB02000003.1, read as the reverse complement.
TTGACACATTTGACCTTAAAATTTGAAGCACTTAGAGATGAAATCTTTAAAAAAGTCACTAATCATAAAATGTAGTGCTCGGAGTCTAGTTTCCAAATATGTAATTTATTTCAATACCCAGATTGTACAAATTGAGTTTTAATAGGCATTTCTAAAAACCATTGTTTAAAAGTCTTTTTTTTACCATACCATGCACGTGTGACATCCATATTTTGACTTATTTAAATTATCGTATTTTTCTAAATCCTTTTGGGAAAAGTTTTATGACTCACTGAAGCTTGCTCTTGATATTTTTTTGTAATTTTTTATTGATTTTTTTTTGTTAATTTTTATTAGGCAGATTTGTCGCTTTGAAAAATCGCCATGTACGACATGCATAAGATGACCTAAACTTATCATTTTCTAATTTTATTTTTTTTTCAAATTGAAAAGAATTGTCTGAAGTTTTCTCTTGCAATCCGTTTGTCAAAATGTTATGTTGATCAAAAGTTATTAAAATAGTAAAAAACTCTGATATTTAAAGTTTATGGACCAATTTTATTAGAAATTAATTGAAAAATAGAAAAAATAATTCAATTGCAAAACAAATTACATATTTAGAATTTGCATTGTTTGATCTAAAATGGGTTTTAATTTCGTCAGAAAATTTTAGAAAAAATGTCGTCAGCCATATGTCCAAAGTCGGTATTTTTCTTTGACATTGTTAGGGCCTTCAACTTGCAGGTCAAACTAGATTGAAGGCTTAGGTTCGGACTTCCAATGTCGTCAGCCATATGTCCAAAGTCGGTATTTTTCTTTGACATTGTTAGGGCCTTCAACTTGCAGGTCAAACTAGATTGAAGGCTTAGGTTCGGACTTCCAATGCTTTTCCCGAACCAAAAACCCTGGCAAAAACCTGCCCACGATGCAAAACAAAATTCAAATTTAGAAAAACGGGATCCCGATTATAAAATGGGATCCTGTGTTATAATCGGGATCCCGTTCCCATCGAATAATTTTTTGACCGTTGTAAAGGTAACGGGATCCCGTTTATGAAACGGGATCTCGTTACCTTTACAACGGCTCCGACATTCAATGTCGATGAACGGGATCCCGATTATAGAGCGGGATCCCGCTTATTAATAAACGGGATCCCGTTTGATAATAAGCGGGATCCCGTTTTATAAACGGGATCCCATTTATTTTATTAAAAAACACTGTGCACAATTACTGTCAAATCTGCAACTTTGCAACTTCATATGTACGGCCGAGAGCACTAAAAATGAATTATTTTTCATAAGTTATTGTATTTACAAGTGGTCAATTTGATTTTTGGTTGATTTTATCAAAGGGAGCATCATCTACACCATTTTTGAAGTGAAATTTGTAATATGGATTGAATTTTTCAAAGGAGGAATGAAGAAAACAATTTTTAAAGTGGAATTGTGGTAGTTTTCTACTTGTTTTGAGGAACACATGAGGAAGAATTTTGTCGTAATAGGTATTCAACTTCCAATTTGGATTGAATATTTTGAAGTATTTCACTATTAACATTCATTTGTGCTTGAGAATTTTATAATTATGGGAGATAAATTTCGTAATAAGAGAAGAAAGACATTGACTCCTCAAAATGATTGAAACAAATAAAGAAAAGAGGAGCAAAGACAAAGAGAGAAAGGAATGAGAATAAAATCAATGAGCGATGGTGGAGCAACCAATTCAACAACTATTGAAGATGAAAACATTGAAGATACCATAGTTGTAGATGAAGCTAATTTGCAAGGAGTCAATTTGGAGAAGCATATGATTATAAAAACAAGTCCTACTATGTCTTCAAATCCCTCTTTGAATGCTATGGAGAATGTTTGAATATGCACAAATCCGAGATGCGTCTTCAAAATCCACATGTTAGTGAAATGGTAGAGATTGTATGTAAGAAGATTTAGAATCTTGGATATAATGATGACTGTATTCAAAGAGATGAAACTTTATAGGGTACATTTGAAAATAAAAGAAAATCTTTTGTTGCAAATGAAAATCAAAATGATCATTTTTCTTGAAAATGAAAACAAAACCTATATTTTTGATGAAAATGAAAATGAAAATGAAAACCGTTTTGTTGATGAAATGAGAATTAGAACCATTTTGTTAATGAAAGTAGAGATGAAAATGAAAATGAAACCGTTTTGTTGATGAAAATGAAATGAAAATGAAAATGAAAACTATTTTGTTGATGAAAATGAAGATGAAAATGTAAATGTAAATGAAGATGAAGATGAAAATGAGATGAAAATCTAGAATGTGATGTTGAATTTAATGAAAATACTTTTTTAAAAATTGGAAGTGGTGTTTTCGATAATCTTCCTGGTCAAATTTCTTGGAGGAAAATAAGAACACATGCGAATAGAATATACACCAAATTCTTTTATAGTAAAAAAATTGCATTTCAATGTCAGCTAATGATGCAATTGATGAGAATGCAAAAAATGAGGAAAGTAATGAAAAGGTTAGGCTTTTATGTTAAACCAAAAAAAAAGATCAATCATTAAAACATGCTATGTCTACTGTTGCTAGTGCCATTCAATCTATTGCAAAAAATAGTAGATCTAAAGATAAAAACGTAGCAAGAAGAGCTATACTTCTGCTATAGTTAATAAAACAACTTTGAATAAAGTGGTAAGCAATATTAGTGAAGTTTAAAATCATCCTAAAATATTACTAAGAGCAGCAAAAAGAAGAAGTATAGAAAATGATCTATCAATCAATGTTGGAGTTTAGATTGGAATGACTCACAGAAGTGCG
>VDFB02000003.1:47227618-47242805 GCA_007258455.2 Sequoia sempervirens | reverse complement strand
CACACTCTCCATCTCTCAAGTCTCTCTCTCTCACTCACTCACCCCTTCTATCTATAGATCCCCTCTACCCTCTACCCTTAAGCCTTAAACCCTTAAACCCTCTCTCTCTCACTCGCTCACTCCTTCTATCTCAAGTTCCCCTCTACCCTCTTCTCTTAACCATATACCCTTTATCTCTCTCCCACACCCTCCCTATACCCCTATAATTCATTTGAACATGTAATTAAGATAACTAATAGAGATATAATGTTCTCAATATTTCTTCTTTGTTGTGAGTTGCTATTCAATTGAACCAATGGAGACTTCAAAGAATATCGTGCTTTTCAAATACTCTAAAATTTCAAGAAGAATGAGGTGAAGAAAATACAAATTTTTCTTATTTCTTCTCCACTTTAATATATAATCTCACACCAAAACATCCATGTGAAACCTCCACCAACTTCTCAAAATGGTTGTATTTTATGGTGGACTAAATCCACCAAATGCATGAAATAATTTGTATGCACATCTATAATCATCATAGCTCATATGTTATGATGAACTTCAAACTCATTCATGTTTCCATAGATTTGGAGACTTAACCCTTCTTTCCGCCTCTCTAATTGTTATATGTTTCTAAGATTCCCAACTAGAAGCATACAACTAGTGCTTATACTCATTAAGAGCTTATATAAAAGCTAAACTTCATTGGTTGAAGATTCCTAATAAGTTTTATTAGGAGTTTTCCAGTCCTAGAGAGATAAAATAGTTCCTAGAAACTCATGTCTATTTGGGTAGCTAAAAAACTCTTGACATTACTACCTCATTATTTCTCTCTAGAAACTCATGTCCATTTGGGTAGCTAACAAACTCTAGTGTAGTCATTCTATCATGTTTTCAAAAAAGACATCAAAACCATTTATAATATATTTTCCAAAGCCACATTCTCATGGTTCTTTCCGTCAAAAGCTAAGGCTAAGCATAAATTCAACAATCAAGATGAAGAATCCTAGTAGGAAATCTTTGAGGCTATCCTTCCTCAAATTTAACAAAAGATTGTAGCTTGGACTAGAGGTGACTAAATGGGGTGCAAGGATTGAAATTCGTTGGGCTCAAATGAGCGAGAAGCCTCTAATTGTTTTCTTTTTATTAGAGGCAAAACATGATTTTATGAGAGTTAAAACTTGTGTCCTTTTCATGATTTAATTTCGTACATGCAAGATCTTCATCATCTTACAATCATGAAGGGTTAAGAACATGTACTGTTCTCATTTTCCTCTCTTTTTCATAATTGCATTCATTCACACCTCCTCCATGTTAAATAAGGAGAGAGTGAGAAATTATAGAACACCAGGAATGAGATTATTAATGGTAGATAATTTTTTTGGAAGTGATTAGAGGCATGAAGAATGAATCAAAAGTCCCCAGGTATGTAGATCGACCCCTTTGTTTCATGTTTGATCTATTGTACATTTCAATGTTATGTATCATCGTTGTGCCTTGTCTGTATTCTTACATTTTTGTGATTATTTATAATATATAAGTATATAATATATTATTTATAATTATTAATAATATATAAGTATATAATATATTATTTATAATTATTAATAATATATATGATTTATATATTATTAATAACTATTATATAGATATATTTTATATTATAGAGATTACAAAGTATATAATTATTATATATTATTTAATTACTATTATATAATTAATATTATATATTATTAAAAAAAACTATTACAACAATGGCCAAAAAAAAAATGATTCATGGCAAGGGGTTTCAGTGGACGTTGGTCAAGAGTCCACTCGAACAAGTGCGCTATACATTTTTTTATAATATTTTAAACTGGTTAAGTCGAACCCATGTTTGTCGAGCTATATTTTTAATTCCAACCGAACCCGGTTAGGTTGAACCACTATACTCTCCCCTAGGTACCAAAAATGTCACAGAATTTTTGCGCTTCAAAGCCGATTTGAGAATGAAAATGGAGGAGACTTCACAAACCAACTAATTATCAAGTATCCCCTGAGCGAGCTATCTAATGAATATAATTTTAATATGTTTTTGTTTTATTATCTATTTGTTTTTCTAGTTTTATTAAATATAGGTTTTTCACTGAAAATGAAGCTCTTTGTTCTACACATGTGGAAAAATAGAAGATTATCAAAAAAAAATTGAAAAATATGAGTGCACCAGATATTGGAGTCCTTGATCCAACAAAAAAAATGAATTTTGATCTGTATAGGATCTAGACTAGATTGCAGAATTGAATGCTTAATTTTTACAATGATTATTCCAAGTTAATAACATCAAAATTAACTTATGGAAATAAAAAAATGAAAGAAATAACGAGGTGATTATAACAGAATGGAAGAAAGTGAGGGAAAGAAAGAGAGATGCAAACAAGTTTGATTTCGGAGTTCAAACCCTGCGGCCGTTTGTTACTCCAAAAATCGCGCCAGTTCTATAACAAAAATAAAAGGACTCCACAAATTGTTGTGCGTGGCTAGTTTGGTACAACGGTATACCAGCGGTTTCGGATAGACATGGTTGGGGGTTCGAATCACCCCAACAACTTTTTAACAAACTATTAACTTATCCATCCGCAGGGGGAAGAAGGAGGCCACGTGGCATGCCGAGGAGGTGCCACATGGCAAAACTTGATTCGCTGACAGTGGTGACTGGATGCCGACGTGTCTGCCAATTGGATGATGATGTGGAAGCTGACATGGATGACAACTGTGCACTGACTGGCCGACGACTCACATGCTGACTCAGACGATGACGTGTCTTGCTGACTCATATGCTGACATGGACGATGACTGTACTGCCACGCGTACGCTGACTGTATGTACGGAAAGGACACGTGTCACTCTGTGATTGGTCCATACAATGCTGACGTGGATGCCACGTGTTAGATTCTGACTTGCCCACTTTTCTGTCCATACAGTACGGAATGTTGAGTTAGCATCCGTACGGTCCACCACAAAAGTCAACTGAAAGGTTTGACCGCTGATAACTCTCACGTACGATGTCGGATTTCAAAGGAAACGAGTTGCGTTGGAAAGATTGCGACGAGCTCCTCACGATGACGCCAACTTTGATAACTTTTGACAACGTCATTTTTTTCACTTTCTGGATGCCCCCTGATCCCATTTTGACCCAAGGTTTGACTGGCCATAACTTGCACAAACGGACTCCTTTTCACTCTGTTCAAATTGTGTTGGATTCAGGACGTCGAGTTCTTTCTTATGGTATAGAAATATGGAGATTTGGAGACACTTTGATTTCCACTGAAAATATCCACCAGATAAGGCCTCCCCACTGAAGACCTTTTGGACCTCCAAAAGTGACATTTATTCTGACATTAAGTGAGGAATTGGCCTCCCCACTTGTCATGTATCCTCTCTACATCTGAAAACCTGGCTCACAAGCACAATGAAGACTACAACAATATTGTTGAACATAAAAATTATTCTATCACTTCCATAAGCTTCTACATCCAATGTCGTAGCCACTAACCAACAAAAATTGACTAGCATCAAGCTGAACAATAATGCAGAAATGAAAGAGAATAAGTCAACAACATATCGATCCTTCACAATAGGAACATTTTTACCCAAGGAACCATCAATGCTTTCAATTATCATTCCCTCATGCTGTACTGCGGATGCATCTTGCAACATCTGACCCTGGTTAGCTACTCCAAGTTCAAGTGTAGAACCACCTATACTGACAGACATAAGTGTTAATTCTTTACTTGCATTAATTACCCTCTTTAATTGTCCTGTGTTTGCAAAAGAACTATCAGTCTTAATCCTGTGAGAATGTACAATATACTGTATGCCATCTTTAAACAAGTGATAATGATTCTTTTCCCTATAGAAAATAGCTTTTTTGTCATAAAGATAAGGGCTACCAAGCACTATCCCATAGATATCCAGTGGAACCACATCAAACTGTACTTCATCCATAAATTTACTAGTGATTGCAAATTTCAAAGTGCATTGTCTTGTTACTTGCAACTTATCATTTTCACAAATCCAGCCTAGTGGATAAGGTTTCTTATGTGGTGTAGTTTTTAATCCCAAGTTACTTACAACACTTTCTGAAATTAAATTCACTTGAGAACCACTATCTATGAGTGCATCAATTTTACTGTTCTTAGCAACAACCCTTAAATGGAAAAGTTCATTCCTTTTCACATCTTCAAAGAAATCATTAACTGTAGAAGTAGAAGCACAACTATGAATAGAAACATTGGAATTAGGAGCTTTACCTTTCAAACCCATAGTTGTTATCTTAGTCTCATCATCTGAATCTGAACCAAGATCCATAACAACATTTGCGGCTTTCTCCTTACCTTTTTGTTTCTGATTACGTTTTATAGCCCACTTAGGCTTCAATTCAGGATGCAACTGCCAACAATGTTCTTCATCATGACCCTTCCTATCACAATGAGAACAAGAAAGTTTCTCATCCTTCTTACCTGTAGCTGCCTTCCTTCCTTTCCCTGTCTCTGCATTCTTAGAAGATTTCTTTACATCATTATCAAACTTATCAATAAAAGATCCTTTACCCCTTGACTCTAAGTGGGTAGCTTGAACAAACACTTCATCCAGATTACAAGGGTTCAAAACCAAAATAGAATGCCTAAGGTAGGAATGCAGACCTCCTATATACTTCAACAAAGTTTCCTAGGTGTACAAAGGAACATTCAAAGCAATAGCCTTCTTTCTGAATTCATGGGTGTACTCTTGGATAGTTTGACCTTTCCCTTGCCTAAACATTTGCCAGTCCATCATTAACTGTTGCATATGTCCTAGGGGATAAAACTACTTTTTAAGAGAATTAACAAACTCTGCCCAAGTTAAACTAACTCTACCATGTTATGAAACTTTTGCCTTAGTCTTACTCTCCCACCAGGTTAAAGCTATACCTCCTAAACGAAGAGTAGCTAATTGGATCCTATCAACATCATCTAATAGGTTTTGGACTCTACAGTAAACTTCTACTTGTTGAATCCAATCATCCAATTTTTCAGCATTAAGTTCACCACAATACTTTGGTAAATCAAATTTTACATCCAATTTAATTTTAGGCTTATACCCACTCTTGAAAGGATTAAAAGAAGTAGAATGAGGAGAATATGGAGAAGAAGGAGAAGAGGGAGGAGAAGAAGAAAAGGGTGGATCTGGTTGCTTGTCACCATCTCTAAGTTGTTTCCCTTTCTTGTCTTCACGAGCATCTTACTTCGACGAGCCTTCTTCACGTTCTTTCCGCTCTTGTCTCTCTTGAAAAAGAATGTCCACCTTAGCCTTCATCTCAAGGAATGCTCTTCGAAATTCTTGCTCACTGATTTCTTCAGGAACCTCCATTCCAGACATAGACATCTTTGGAAATGTTCTACGCTTCCCGATCTCAGGATCAAAGTCTTCAAGCTTGCCTTCACCCTTCTGAATCCTGGATCTCGTTAGCATTCAAAAAAACAATTGCAATAATAGTCAACTGAGCTCTGATACCACTTGATCTGTATAGGATCTAGACTAGATTGTAGAATTGAATGCTTAAATTTTACAATGATTATTCCAAGTTAATAACATCAAAATTAACTTATGGAAATAAAAAAATGAAAGAAATAATGAGGTGATTATAACAGAATGGAAGAAAGTGAGGGAAAGAAAGAGAGATGCAAACAAGTTTGATTTCGAAGTTCACCACAATGTGACTACGTCTCTGGGTCCGCTCCAATGGAGTGAGACCGATCCGATTAATCTCCAAAATTAGAATTACAATTGCACCAAAACCATTTCTTCTAGCACTTCGGCAGCATAACCATACTCCGATGTACGAAAATGGCTCCAAGAATCTCCTAGAACTCCTCTCTGTATCACCTAGCACCAGCTTTCCTTGAAAATTATGAGTAAAAACACTCACTCACTCTCTCCCCTTTAAATACAAAAATATTGGTCAAATTGGTTACTAACCAATTGATTTACAAAATATACCTTATCTCTCCAAATTACATAATAATCTTTAACAATCTCCCTAAAACAACTTAATCTCCCATAAAAATCTTACAATATCCTTAATAATCTCTTAAAAATTTATTTAAGCCCTTTTAGTTATTAGGTCCGGTGATAATATTGTTTTAGTAGTTTTGATTTAATCCTTTAAAAGGATTATAGTTGTTTTACTTTTAAATTATAGGGGAGTTTTTTTTAAATAAAAAGGCTTCGGTTTTGGGTTCTTTGTAAAAACAAATCAAACACCTTATAATTTTAAGGCGTATCCAATGGTGCAATGGTGGCCATAAATTTTGGTGGCCGACGGGTTCGGAGTTCAAATGTGACGTTTTGTTACTCCAAAAATCGCGCCAGTTCTATAACAAAAATAAACGGACTCCACAAATTGTTGTGCGCGGCTAGTTTGGTACAACGGTATACCGACGGTTTCGGATAGACATGGTTGGGGGTTCGAATCCCCCCAACAACTTTTTAACAAACTATTATCTTATCCATCCACGGGGAAGAAGAATACGTGGCAAAGAGGGTGCCAGCGTGGCAAAGGCGGTCGGTGGCGGTGGTGGCCCGGATGTCGGCGATAATGCGCCAATTGGATGATGATGTAGGCAGCGTGGAGGATATTTATGCAGCTGGAGAATGGCCCGATGACTCACATCTTGCATTTCGAGGCCAGTAGCGTGTCGCTAGCGGCTCATATCGTGGGCGGTAGGCATGCGCCCGCGGCGTGCGTATGTACGGAAGGAACCGCGCGTGTAGCTCTGTGATTGGTCAAACTATGCGTATTGGATGCCGCGTGTACCGGTTACAGCCGGGGCCCACTTTTGTCCATGCACGGTAGGGAATGTTGAGGTTAGCATCACATGCGGTCCACCACAAAAGTCAGCGGGTTTGGCCGTGACCAACTCGGCGATACGATGCCGGTTCGACCAGAAGGTTCGCGTTGGAAAGCTTGCGACGAGCTCCCTCCGCGATGGCCTTCCAACTTTGGCTTAACTTTGTAGCGATCATTTTTTTTTATTTCGTTTGTTGGCTGGCCAAGGTTTGGTGGCCATAGCGCAAGCGAGACTCCTTTTCACTTTCCGTTGAATTCTGCGTTGGTTGAATTCGGGGCGTCGAGGTTCTTTCTTATGGTATAGAAATCTAGAGATTTGGAACACTTTGATTTCCACTACAAAAAATATCCACGGATTAATTTTGCACTTGAAGCTCGATTTGAATGAAAATGGAGGAGACTTCACAAACCCAACTAATTATGTCAGTTATCCCTTAGAGCGAAGCGATCTAACGGAATATAATTTTAATATATTTTTGTTTTATTATCTATTTGGTTTTTTAGTTTTATTAAACATAGGTTTTTCATCGAAAATCAAGCTCTTTGTTCTACACATGTGGAAAAATAGCAAATTATCAAAAAAAATTGAAAAATATGAGTGCACCAGATATTGAAGTCCTTGATCTAACAAAAAAAAAAAGAAGAATTTTGATACATACAAAAAAAAGTTAAGCGTTATATGGTCACGCTATGTCTAAATTGTAATTGGTTTGACTTCAAAACTTGATTAAAGAAAAAATATTCAATAAAACTTATCTAACCAAGTGGAAGCACCAGATTCTCGGAGGAGTTAAATTAAGTTTAAAAGAATTAGGAATTTTATCCTTCATGGAAAAAAGTTAAAGCATTATCTGATTGGTGACCACTTTTTAAAAATGTTGTTTCTAAAAAACTAGTTTTCGAGGGATGGAAAAAGAAGGGGCAATCGATTCCAAAATTTTTGAAAAAAAAATATATTTAGAATCTACATACAAAATGTCACAAAATTCTAGTTTGCATCATTTTCAAATTTCTCACAGTTTAGCCACTATAGGTGCCCAAAAGTGAAGATTTAGTTAAAAAAATTGTTTCAATGTCCAGTTTGGCCAAAAATTGTAAACCACTATTGTGGGATCACCCACAGACCAAGTTAGCGTAGGACCAGCTTCCAAGGGAGGTGGACTCCTCTTACGCTCTATTGCTAGAAGGACCACTATCCACCTTCTGCTCTGTCGAGGGACGTGAACTCCCCATAGACTAGGCGACAGGTACGAAGGAAGAGGAGGAAAATAAAATTGCAGTAGATACCACCAAAGTGTTCGGCATATCCATAGGTTTCAGGAAAGGTGGGACATCTAGAAGGGACATCAATAAAGGAAGCTCCACCGAAAGAGTGATGAACACTTGCACCTTTTTAGGGTAAAGCGCATTCGTGCTCACAGTGGAAGTCAGAAGTGATGCAGAGCTAGATTGAATGGAAGCAAAGGGGAGGAGAGAGGAGGATGGGGCAGGAGGTCCTGATACAGGGGCAGTTGTCTCCTCTTCCTTCTTCTGTAAGGCGGTCTGCTCAACTATGAGAGCCTTTCACCAGCGCTTGCACTCATGCACAAGGTGGTTCCTACGACTCTTCAAGCTAGAGGCCAGAGGCTGCGAAGGAATAGAAGGCTCTTGCTCAGCCATGGAAGTGTCCTCCATGGTTGTTTTCAGTGGAGGGGAAGACTCCTTAATGGGAGCATGAGTAGGTTGAGAAGTAGCAGGGGGAGTCGGCTCTAATGCCTCGGCAGCATGCCTCTTCCCGTTCACTGCTTTGGGAGCATGAGCAGTAGGAGGCTGTGGAGGTCGAGACATAGAAGATTCTCCATGAGGGCCTTTTCCTCTTCCATACAAATAGTAACAAGGTCCAGATGGTTTAGTTGGGAGGTCCAATATTTTGATCTTAGGTTTATGCCAAGATGAGATTATTGGACTTAACGGATAAAAACCAAGCATATTCATCCAAAACTCTTCTCTAGAAAGGGGAGGAGGAGAGCCATCCCAAGAACGGGGGAGCTTCTCTTTCCCTTTTTGAGAAGTGGAGGAAACCGGCTTTTGTACTATCGGAAGGGCCAATTTTGGCTATCCCTTGCCCCCAGTCTTATACTTCATGTAGTTTTTGTAAAGTAGGTCCATTCTTGGAGGAAGCGGACCAACCGGGGTGGGCCAAAAGTGATCTAATGAATATCCCCCATGGGATACTAGAGGCTGGCATCCAGTGTCATGCACTACATGCACAATACCTTCATGGGAGAACTTTAAACATTTTTGAATAATGGAGGTGATTCCATTCATGGAAGCTAGCCAAGGTATGCCTAGCTTCACCTTGAACAAATCCAACTTTGGAATGACATCAAAAACCATGTCAACAACCCTAGATCCAACTAGGATGAACAAAGTTATTGAGCCATATAGTTTAAGACAAAGACCATCATGCATACAGATTGTGGATTTTGTTTCTTCATACTCTTCTCTATGCAACAAATTTAGCAATAGTGTTTCTTCTATAATGACATTCACATGGCTCGCGGGATCCACTGGAACTCCTGTCACAATGTTGCCATTGAGGCAAGTAGGAATGTAAAGAGGAGAAGGTTTGGTGTTCGCAAACACATCCTATGAAGTGAATGTCACATCTGACGAACCAACCATAGGCTACTTAGTAGGAGTAACTATGACCATATTGACATAGGCCTCGGGTTGAGTGATATAATCAGAGAGATCGACAATCATGTTGGCAGAATGTGATGGAAATGGTTTGTGTATATCTGCAATTCACTATTTTCTTTTGCCACCAATTTATTCATATTTTTTTTACTTCCATCAAGACAGATAGTACCATCCTTGATCTGATAATGTATCTCATGATGCAGGCGCATTCAATTTTTGGTATCATGTCCGTTGACTTGAGGGTATTGACATTAGGCATTCGGATCATACCAACTAGGGTTAGGCTCCTCAAGAGGCTGAGGGTTCTCCAAGGTTATGATCTTATCTTTCAACAACTTTTGCAAGATGGAAGAGTAAGATTATGCTAACTTTGTGAACTTCTCTTTATGTCTAAGGTTGTTATCAGTTGTAGTGGCTACTATATTTGCAACAGCCTTTCCTTTCCCAGAGATTGATAGAATGAATTTTCCTTCAAAACGGGAGCATGAGGAAGATCCCCCAAACTGAACTACCATTTGTTGATACTCCTATAGTGTGGCGCACAAATGTGTGAAAGAAGGGTACTTCACAAGGGAAAACTTCTCCTACCAAGGTCTTTCTAAGTTCCCTATGAATACCTTCTGCATGTCAGAATCGAGCAACAGATACAAGATTTGTGAAAAGAGTGCCTAGTATCGTGCTATAAAATCAATAATCTTTTCATTATCATCCTGTTTGCACCAGATGAGGTTTGAAAAGGTCATCTTTGGTCTGATATTGGCTTGAAAATATTGGAGAAACTAATTCACAATTTGATCAAACGATAAAATAGAATTATTGAGCAAGGAACAGTACCATTCGAGTGTTGTATCCTTGAGAGATCGAGGGAATAGCTTTCCCATCAATGCATCATGATGGAAGAAATCTGTACAGAGGCCGTTAAAGGTAGAAACATGTGTTTGTGAGTCACCTTTTCCACCATATTTCTCAAATTAAGGAATCTCCATTCCCTGAGGGAAGGGAGTGTGTGGAGGCTAAATCTGCATTTTTCTCAAAAACAAACAAACATGAGTATTGTTAATTGAATCAAGCAAATTAGATATAACATCCCTATGAAATAATTGATCATGCTACCTATGCAAACAAAGAAGTAAGATATCAAAATAAACTAAGTGAAAGCATAAGAAAGCAAGAGTCAAACTCTATCTCATAGTGGATTGGTGCTTCTGTGGAAAGAAGCCCTTTCACAATCCTTTGATAAGCTCAATGATAAAATTCTTTGAAGATGGAGTGAAATGGACAAAATTAGCTCTCAATTAAAGAGAGTAACTTTGCATGAAGATTGTAGATGCCAAGATGAAGAATAAGCCTTCCATTTATAGAATATTTTGATGAGATAAATAGCCAAATGGATGAATGTGGGACAAAGATTTAGCCAATGGGCAAGTGCCATTTATCAAAATCTGAGTGGATGGAGGATGTGCAAGTTTTGGTCAATGTGCCAAAGAGGGGGATATTCAAATTTGAATTTGAGAGTTAAATGCTAAGTGGGGGACATGTAAGATAGAAGTCATTGCCATGTTGGAAGGGACAAGTCAACTTGCCTTCAAATTCAAAATTGAGGAATATTCTAAAAAAAATGCTTTGTTGAGGGAAAATGAGGATTTTAATAAATCAATAAATTGATTTATTTGTGCAAGTGGGAAAAACTAGAGGATGTGATGGGTGGTTAGATTAGATTAATCATAGTTTGATTAACTTAGGATGTTGATTAGGGGTTTTGACCCATTTGACTTAAATATTTTGATTTATTTAAATCAAGAGGGAGAAATATGAATTTTGAGAATTAATTAAATAAAGTGTGGTTTATTTAATTAAAAGGGTGATGCAAGATAAAGGTTAATTAATTTGAGGAAGATGAATCTAGGAGATGATTTATGAAAGATGAAATGTTAGGATTTGATTGATTTATTTAAATGAGGTAATTATGATGAAGTGAATTTATTTAATTGAAGGATGAAATGTTAGATTTGATTAAATGAAGGTTATTTAATTAAACTAGTGGATTGAAATGTATACATATTTTGCATGTCTACATTTTGCCCCTCTTTGAAGCAATGTACTTGCTGCATTGGTTCAAAGAATAAACTTGTCTCAGCGGAAAGAATTACACTAGTACATTGCCCCCTCGAAGATCGAGCAAAAAGATTTGATTTGAGGCTTCATCTCACGATAAAGAGGTTTAAAATGGATGGTTATGATGATGATGCAAATGAGATGATTTTACGATGCTTAGAATTACCAATCTATATTATCCTAAACAACTTAAATGATGATATGATGTGAGATGGATGAGATGGATGATGTGATATATGCTATGATTATGCAAATGTAAGATTTTATGAGATGCTTAGACTAACAAATCTATATTATGATGATGAAAATGCATGGCGAGATGATGTACAAAATGCTAATGGTTTGTGGATCCAGGATGGATGCAAGATGGATGCGTTGGTGATGTTATGTTAGTGCGGCGAGGAGAAAGAAGGAATGAGATGATGACAAGAGGATCCAACAAGTCCATGATTTGACAAGACTTTATTAGAGATGATGATGATGATAGATGATGATGATTTTCTTATCAAGGATTGAGATTTTAAAAGGGCTACTTACGTTATGTTTGATTACACACACAGATACGATGCATCAAGGTATAAAGAACTAGGATGGCGTTGTACCTAGTGCGATGGACTTTGACTTGACAAACAGATAGGAGTATTCTTTTTCACACTTGACATACGGAAACCTTGCTAGGACATACCTAACAAAGCAAGTATTCTCCAAGTTATATTACAAGAATGTCCAACAAGCATAGCAAACAAAAGATAATGATCGTTGCCCCATTCCTATCTCTCTAAATCCTTCGTTCAGATATCATCAAGAGATCCTTGGAATGAGCACAATAAGATAAATAAAAAGAAGAGATCAAGTACACAAACAAGCCAATGTTCTTCATACCTTCAGCCAAAGGGATTTGTTTTGTTTTAGGATAATAACTAAAACTATTTCCAAAAGATAATGCCCATTGTAGGAAGGATACATCCTAGGACATGTTAGTGGATGGTGGCACGTCATTTCATTTATCCAAAGTGTTTTTCCAAAAGATAATGCCCATTGTAGGAAGGATACATCCTAGGACATGTTAGTGGATGGTGGCAAGGTGATAGGTTTGTTTGAAAATCTATTGTTACAAGGTCGATTAACATGTTTTTGAATGATGAAGGTTTGGTTTTGCGTTTAATGGTTTGTTGCTTCGATTTTGATTTTGTGTTTTGAAGTTTCCTTTTGTTGATTGTTGTGGTTGTTTCTGTTTGTTTTGCCAAAGGATGAAGGTGATGATCAGTTTATTATGGACGATTGATTATTTCGAGTGAAAGTGAAATGGGATGATTGGATTTTTTCAAATATTTGGATGTTTTTGATGTTTTCAAATGTTTTGAGGCTGTTTTTGGGTTATTTGAATGTTTTGATTTTTGATTTTTTCAAATGTTTTGGGGTTTTCTGAGATTTTATGATTTTTTTTGGATTTTGATGTGATTTTGGATGTTTTTGGATTTTCTTGGTTTTAAATTTTTTGGATTTTTGTGTCTCGGGGGTTGATCAAAGATTACCCTTGCCTATGTTTAAGCTCAGAGATGACATAGTTCAGATACCATGTTTTTGATGTTTTTCTGACTTTTTGAATTTTTTTTGGATTTTTCGCATGATTTTGATGATTTGGATATGGATATGTGATGATATCAGTGCTCTATTTGGGATTTTTTTAAAAACCAAGTAAGGCTGATTGATCAGATCGATGGATTGATGATGATAACATTGTTGAGGATGCACAACAATGCAGGGATAGTGTTACACAACACAAGGATTAGGATGGGTATCCCAAGATGCTGAAGGATTGATGATGATAACATTGTTGAGGATACACAACAATGCAGAGATAGTGTTAAGCAACACAAGGATATCCTGAGATGATGATTTTTTGATTGGATTTGATTGATCATGATTTTGAAGCTTGATTTTGGAACAAAATTGTTTTGAATGATTTGATGTGACATTTGAAGGGTGTGTTAGATGCGACTGATATTGATTGTTTGGATTGGTGTTCGATGAAAGATGAAGCTTGATAAAGAACATGTTCTCGTCAAAATATGCCATGGGCTAGTGATTTAGATTCTTGCTCACAAGTGGTTTGACCAATTTGATTTTATGTTTGTCAATGTTTGGATCACCACATAAGCTAGAGGAAATAGATCAAGATTTATTCTCGAAGCAAGATGTACATATCTTCCCCCAGTGTCTAGCAATGTATGGAATGCCATGGATGGATGCTCAGATAGGTGTATGGATGGATGGATATGGATTATCTTGTGCTAAGATAAGGTGTTCGAACAAAGGATGCTCATTTGGATAGTGCCTCAAGGCTCAGATAATGTTGGGTAGGATAGGATTAATGAAAACGGGCCATGTCAAGATGCTTACCATAAGCAAGTGTAAAGTGTGCACTAAAGTTCATCAAGATCAAGATAAATTGAATGATGGATGCAAATATATGAAAATGGATTGGATAAATAGTTCATGGATGAATGGATTTATTATGGATAAGATGGATGAAATACTGGATTTATTATGGATGGGATGAGATGCTTTCACTTGAACTAGCACACGTAGATGCTCAATTCCACACATGACGCCTGTTTTCCAGGTTTTCATCATGGTTCCCGTCAAAAGCACCGCCTATGCGGTTTTCACTAGAGAATGATTTTTCTCTTTACTATTTTCAATCCTTTTTCTAATTTTTTTGGATTTTTTGCTTCTTTTTTCTTTTTTCGAAAGATTTTAAGCTCATGCTAAATCACAAGGTGTTGTTGATGTATACATAAATGTGTGCGTGGTATCTATTTCCCAGAAAGTATGCTTTCTAAGACTCCATACACCGCTTAGATGCAGCTTTTGGGATTCTTGATCTTGCCCATTAAATCCCAGAGTTGAGCACAATGCTTTATGTGATAGAGTGCCTTCTGAATCCTTATGATGAAGGGTTGCTGCCAATACATAGTCAATGTGAGAATTGGATATCATGCATTGAGGCATGGATGGTGGAGTGTGTTTAGGAATAAAGCCAGTTGGTTGGCCCAGGTTTGGAACCTTTGACTCTCTCAAACTTGGAGATGAGCAATGATGGGTGGATACGAAAGTGTGCATGGAATTAGGACCAACTGCTTGATACACTTTGTACATCACTTGAAAAGCCTATTTTTTCTTTTGTGGACATCTTTGATGGATAATTTTCCCTTTTTTATTTTGCCCCATAGCTTCTTTGACTGATGGAGTTTGATAGGGATGATATTTCTTTGTATTCTTTGGTATCCATGTATATTTGATTTGTCCATTATGCTTCTCAGCTTCTTTTGCTTTGATGATGTTCTTCATACTTTGATTCAAATATTTCTTTCGAAGTTGGTCCCAATTCATGGATGGGGTGATGGGTGGAAGAAGATTCATGATATGACTGGTTGTAATATTGGCATCGGTTTCATCATGGGTAAGTGCACAAAGTTGAGTCCACGAAACGTGGAAGTTTTTTCCCTTAGCCAAAAAATTGAAATCAGCATCGAA
>VDFB02000003.1:47202502-47227518 GCA_007258455.2 Sequoia sempervirens | reverse complement strand
ATTATTTGTTTTGACAACTTATAAATTAGTGTTAGATGAACTATTATTTATAGTATTTATTAATGCTTTTATTCTCTAATCTTCTATGGTATTGTTAGGGTTAGGATTAGAATTTTAATTAGAGTTAGAATTGAACCCTAATTTTAACTGTAATACTAATTGAACCCTAACCCTAACCGTTATTAGAACCCAACCCTTATTGAACCCTTACCCTATCCTAAAATTAATCCTATCCCTAAGCCTTGTTGTATCTAACCCTAATTGAAACCTAACCCTAACTCTAGTTGTGTCCTAATCCTAGCCTTTACCCAAAGCTTTATCCTATAACCCTAACCTTAATTCCTGGAAAGGTTTTGTGGGTCCTTATTTCTATTTCTTATGTACATAATTTATGTGATATTCTATTTTTTTCTTGTTATTATTGACACATGGAGGCAAGACTTTTATTCATTTTTCATACACTACACACAATCATGATATTCTAAATGGGGGAAACAATGATGAAATTAATTTTTCCTTTGGATTGAGCTCCATATTCATCATTTTAAAATTTATCATGTGTGTGTACACTACGTGTCATCACCTAATGGTTACAATTGTTTTACATATACACATTCTTATGTTATCATAATTTATGTGATATTCTATTTTTTTTCTTGTTATTGACACATGGAGCCAAGACTTTTATTCATTTTTCATACACTACACACAATCATGATATTCTAAATGGGGGAAACAATGATGAAATTAATTTTCCTTTGGATTGAGCTCCATATTCATCATTTTTAAAATTTATCATGTGTGTACACTATGTATTCATCACCTAATGGTTACAATTGTTTTACATATACACATTCTTATGTTATCATAATTTATGTGATATTCTATTTTTTTTCTTGTTATTGACACATGGAGACAAGACTTTTATTCATTTTTCATACACTACACACAATCATGATATTCTAAATGGGGGATCTGATGAAATTAATTTTCCTTGGATTGAGCTCCACCGTGTCATTTTTAAAATTTATCATGTGTGTACACTACGTATTCATCACCTAATGGTTACAATCGTTTTACATATACACATTCTCATGTTATCATAATTTATATTTTTTCTAATGATTACCTCTTTCCTTATTTTTTAGTAGGAACACTTTTTTCCATTACTAGTGAGAAACTAATGGTGTCATTTTATAAATATGTACATTAGCTAATTATATCAATACCTTGTTAGATTTTTTCACTATAAAGAATTTTATTTGCTTAAGAGTTTAGATCAATGACTTTATTTGTCAATCTAGTTAAGGAAAAATTAAAGAATAAAATAACAAAGAATGGTGATATCCATGATATTCACAAGGTATAGGAATTCCAAGTGCACCAACAATGAGGTAAAATTCAATTTATAGAACTAAATAAGTAGGTAAATCCACATAAATTTTCTCTCATAAAATTAAAGTGTAATACATTAGAAGGGAAAATATCTTCTTGTTCATTGAAAAGAAGATTAAACCTAAAATTATTCTACAATTATGAAGTCTTTAGTAAATTTCACATTAATGTCCTATATTAATGTCTTGATTATGAACATAAAATGCATAAATGTACATGCGTAAATTAAAATTTCAAACAATAATAAAGTCCATAATTTATGTAACATATTAAGTGCATGAAACCAATATATTAAGCGCACATGAAATAAAATCCAACAGAGTACATGATAAACAAGAAATATAAAACACATAAAATCACATGTTTGTAGGTCATGTACTGTCTCTATAATCAAGAGACCTCTTCACACCATGTGGACTATGTGGATGACCTGAAACACTCTGTACATAAGAGAAAGATGAAATTAGATGTAAGACAATAAAAAATGATTTAATGAAAATTTAATTTATAATCCATCATAAAATTAAATTACCACCATATCTACATCACGGATGCTGGGTACTTTTGAAGAAACCTCTAAATTCTCTAAATCGGTCTACATAAATGAACAAAGAAATTTAGAAATTAAGATGTACAACTCTACAATTATTATTTTTTATTCAATTTAATTGAGAATTTATCATATTTTAATTACATCTTGTATTAGGGTTGTGCACTAGGCTCTTCTCGAGGTTGTCTATACATGCTCAACTACAGGGATGTGTCTCATCTATAAAGAAAGAATATGTGAAAATATCATATTAATATGTATATATTCAATTTAAAATTATAATTCACTTTAAATATAATAAAAAAAATTAAATTACCATTTGATCTGAAACCTGCTCTACATGTCCTCCTGGTGGTGTAACTATGTATGGGTTAGGGCTGAAAGTTGCACTAACAAAGTCCTACAAGATCAAAATTAAAGCATGTACAATTCAATTAGGTTAATATATACATATATATTCAAGTTTGCACATTTTTTGTAGAAAGTTTTGTAAACAACCTGGAAATCAGTGGCCTCACAAGTAACTACAACATCAAATGTTTGCCCAATGCCCATTCTTATTGTGGTATCAACCTAGGCATACATGTACATAGACATTTAATGTTTATAATATTTACAAGTGTAAATGCATGCGTTTCATATATTTAGTGAATTCAAAACTCATAAAATTGTAACTATACTAATGTAAACTTAAACAAATTTATAATATGAATGTACACATACATGAGTCTATGTGTTCGATAGTGGAGGAGTGCTTGACAATCCCTCGGGGAGGAATCAACGTGGATCTTTGAATTTGAAGCTCACCTAAACCAACATGAAT
Source organism: Sequoia sempervirens (assembly GCA_007258455.2). Taxonomy (NCBI): domain Eukaryota; kingdom Viridiplantae; phylum Streptophyta; class Pinopsida; order Cupressales; family Cupressaceae; genus Sequoia; species Sequoia sempervirens. The sequence goes on along the minus strand of VDFB02000003.1, from coordinate 47,224,750 downwards.
GTTTGAAACATATATGTGATTCAATTATAAATTTAAAACTCAAGTTAAATAATTTATGATTTCATATATAATTTTAAAAATTGAAATCAAAATACCCATAAGGGTTTACCGAAGTGTGACCCGGTGTCGATATATGTGCACAAATTAGTCTGAGATGATTGCCCTTGTCAAGAGTGTCATCTGTACACCAAAAAGAATGATTGTTAAAATGTATTACAAACTTTTCTTTGATATATACAACGCAACAATATTATAAAATGAGTTAAGTACATCTAGATGCATATTTATACACGTGTCATAATGTCCCTCAGGTTGATGTTACGCTTCTGAGGAACTCTACAAATGAAGCTGATGTGACGAGGATGAACCACCGAGAATCTCCCGTCCACACGAACTAGGTGTGGCCTGATTAGGTCCATAACATACTTTATGACAACTAGTACATATATGGGGGACGAGCCTTGACACTCTTGGAGTGGTACTCAGACCAGCTCCATAAAAAACTCCTCCATCATCATCATTGTCTCTATGCTCCCAACTCGCTATCGCAAAAGCGTGTTGATCAAGGTCTCCTACGAGTGTACTAAGGGAACCTAATGTTGAGACCAGAGCTTGATGATGTACAGGTGCAGGAATGGGAGGACCAAGAGCAACAACAAGGGATTGCGCATGCACGGGGCATCGGGGATCAATCCTTGCCCCTAATCTCTATTGTGGCATGCATGCAACACCACGAAATGATCTAAAATCAAATAGTGAGCTTTTCCCCAAAACAAACTCTACATACATTTTTCTCAAAAAATACAATGGGCACTCCCAATTAGCATGTGGGGGACTATCAAAAACCATATACCATCGATCCCAAAAATGTGCAATCATCTGAGGATGTATGCACCACCTCATGGATATTCTAGATTTGTTGGGTGGAATGGGTTGTCAGGTAACAGGGTCAAGAAAGTAGGGGGCTAGATAGGCTTTCGTTATTTTAAGGTCTAATATTTGTTTGTAAGAGAGACCATCGAGGAATAAAATTGTCTCATTTGTTCTCTCTAGGTGAGGTACCTATCAAGGTCGAGAATGGATCATCTTGATGGAATCAACAACGTTTTACATTCGGATGCAAAGCGATATCAGGTAATCAGTAGCGACTCGCATAGCATTGATTTGTGTTTTGCTCAGGATGCGACTTGATCATTTATTAAGTGCTCTCAGCGAGTCATCGGATGCCATGGAGAGTCTTTGGAGGTGTGAGGGAGGTGGAGGGAGGCGAGGGGGAGGTGGGGAGTGGAGGTGGAGGGAGGGGCCGGATCGTATGGCACCGAGGTGGTGGATTGATGATATCATCAATGTTAAAATCATCCATGATATATGCTTGATATAATGTGCACCACCATTTTAAATCATACAAAATAGTCCGTAATGCATACAAAATTAAGATCATATATTTAGTGAAATAGGATGAGCAACATATATATTAGCTCATATATTTAGTGAAATGCACATATATATAGCACATTGATTGTTCAACTCAAGGCATGTCCATACAAAGAATTAAAAATTAAATGTATGTACATGTACATTTAAAATAAAAAATATGATGCATGAATTTGCATCGTACAAATCGATATTTAAAGCTATCGTACATACATATACAAATTTCAAAATTTAAGAACTATTATGCAAATTTTTAATACGTACACTATACATGCCCAAACAATAAACTTGAAACATTCACAAAATCTCATTTTATGTCTAACACACACACACACACACACACATATGTATATATGTTATAATTTTTCGTGGAATCATGATCTGAGTAGATGGTCATGGAATATACTAATATATACTATTCATTATAAGTTCATAAATTCCACCAACTTCACAAATCCATGTCACTAAAAATATCCATATAGAACCAAAATCATAAATTCATGTCACTAAAAATATCTATTTGGAACCAAATTTATAAATTCATCACACAAAATATCCATCATTCACCAAATGTATAAATTCATAACTATTTAAGATCATTGTTTTAATTTATAAACTATTATGGCTCTCTACTACATAGATATTCATTTCTTTGTGTTTTCCTTTTCAAAATTAGGAGCTCTCCTCTCCTCTAGCCATTGTCGATGCTCATCTACGATCCCATCCATAGCCCTGACAGCATCAACAAGGGTTTGCATCCTAGATGCAAACATCCTCACGGGAGGTGCAACACATTCTTCATTTTGAATAATGTTGATTTGATCTTGGATGGTTCTAGCAGAAGCATTGATTTGTGCTTTCATAAAATAGACATTCTCATTGATTTGAATTGGTGGAAGGTGGGGAGTTATGAGGTGGAGTGGGTGGAAGGTGGAAGTGAAGATGTTGGAGATATGGATGGTGTGGAGGTGGATTCTTGAATATTATTGAATGGATCCATGTGATCTTTAAAGATGTAAGGTGAACACATTAGATTTGTAATTTCAAGATGTAAGATACATGTTTAGGAAATACCTTTAAACCATTCAATATAATGGCCTTAAATAATTGAAATAGGATGATAAAATTATATGTAAGCCTCATTTATATGTCTAAGGCACATGTTACTTGAATGAAAATACAATTAACTATTGATATTGTATAATCTTGCAGGATCTTATTATTGTTAAATTTGGTTGGGCCTTGGGAAACTTTGATCACCAAATTTTAAGAACTTCTTTGATCCCCTTAAGAAATGTCATATTGGAACCCCTTAAGAAAATTGAATTACGATTTAGGGTGACAGGATGGCTTAAGGGGATTTACATCTAGTGAGGTCCTAGGAGAAAATGACATGTCTCAAATGAATAAAATTTGGTGAAGTTTCCCAAGGCAACCAAATTCTATTAAGAGCCTTTAAAAAAAAGTGATGGCTTTAGGGTTTAGGGTTTAGACTTTAGAGTTTAGGGTTTAAGGTAATAGGATAACTTAAGTGGATATATGTAGTAAGATCCTAGGACAAAATTACATGGCATAAGGTAATGAAATTTGGTGGACTTTCCTAAGACAACCAAAATTCACTTTAAGATCCTAAGAAAAATGATGGCTTTAGGGTTCTGGTTTTAGACTTTAGAGTTTATTATTTAATTAGCTAAAATCCCCAAATCCTAACTTTTAATCAACCATTAAGGGGATAATCATGTCACATCCATAGCTTAAAATTAAAATAATTCCAAATCACCAATCCAAACTCAAACTAATGTAACTTACTTCCACTTCATCAAATCTAAAATGAAATTAATAATCTATCCTAGCCATCAAATCAATTAGACTAATCATAGCCATTCATTTCCAACTTAGACCTTCAGTCCAAATTCAAATTAGCATTCAATTATTCCCATCTACCTAATCAAGTCAACACAAGCCCTCCATCAACCCAACCACCTACATTTAATTCTCTCTTCCCTCTCAAATTCAAATTCAAAAATTCTCTCATGATTCTAGTCCTCGATTCCAAAAAAACCTAGTCCTCCATTCCTTTCCCCTCAACTCTATAAAATAATGACATCCCCAAATGTTTCCATATGATAAAATTTGTATGTATATGTTATCACATTAGAGAACCAAAGAGCAACTTCAACACATACATTTAGAGCCATAAAAGAATGTTATGGAACATATTATGCTTCTCTAATCTTTCATTATTTTATTTACCTTTCATTAGAAGTAGAGTATTGAGTTTGCACTTGCATTCTTGGTCTAGAATTTCTCTTCTACACTAAGTACAAAAATATAATATTGGATAGCTTAGTATATATTTCTCTTCTAATATATATTCCCTAGTTCTCCTTATCCATATTTGAGTATCTTAGCATATGTGTAACATGACATGTTAATAATATATCTCATATAAATGTAGGGATGTGTCGCTAATGTCATCTTCAAACATATTTAACCAATAGGAGATACTATAAGGTATCTAATATAACTATACAACCTATACAGGTATGACATATGGTGACCTTTGGCTTTTTTTGATATGTCAAGGGTAGTTTTGCAAATATTAGTTTCTAGTGCTTTTGTGAGTTTTCACCACTTGTAAGTTTATTAAGCTACACTTTGGGTTTTCAACCTAATAGGGATAAACCTAGTAGATTTTTTAGCTTTCCAGCCTAATGGAGATAAATCAAACCACACTTTTTGGTTTTTAGTTGCACCTATCAAGTTATTTGTTAGCTATTAAATTTACAAACATTCTAGGATTATAAGTCTACTATAAAATTTGATGTAAAATAGATTACACATTGAGCCCTATAATTTAATTACAACAATGAATAAATATAGCAACATTTAGTAGACATAATGAAAATCAAGCCATGATAGTAATATAGAGATAATATACAATGTTTAATATAGATAAGTTAAAGAATCATTTTACAAATATATATCTATATATTCACATCATTTTTGTTTTTTATTTAGATTTCAAATATATCCACCAATCCTCCTTATCTTACATTAACATAAACTCAAAAAACATAGTGGACATGTACACACATATAAAACTACATTAAAATAGTGTTAGATCTTACAATTTTTCAAGGCTTATTTCATCCTCTTAGACGATCACTCTTACTAAATCATTGGCATAAATTAGATGCACACAATGGCACATTAAAGGTTTATTCCTCATGTTGGATTCCCTATTTTATATAACTATATCTTTATTATCTAATTTAAATATATCTAAGCACAAATTTCTTTTATGTAACACATTGATAATTTCAACTCATTATAAAAACCAAATACAAATTTAAAGGGGGTACACTATATTTATAAATAAGAATTTAAATACCATCCCAATCTCCATGGTGTGTCACTTGTTCACTAAAAATCCCTTACATAAATCATCTACTTAGGTCAATCTTATCTAGATTTTTCTTAAATATTAATATTCATAAAATATGGCACAAAGCATATTGATGCATTTCTATCCTTCCACATAAATCTATATAGTATCAAAATATAGGTTTAATTTTATGGTTAAATTGAATCTCTCTTAATTGCTAAGTAATCCATTATGATTGAGGATGGGTGGATTATTATCTAGGATCACATCTTAAAAATCCTATAGAGGTCATGTGGTATGTTTTTCTTAATACATATATTCCCATACAAACCTCTTTCCATGTATTATCAGCTTCAGCCTATATGATAGAGGCGCCTTCCTAGATTTAAATTTCATATGATATATATGTACCCAAGTGTTTCCAATTGGAATTGCTATAATTATACTTCTATGGCATTCTAGATATTCAAAATAGTTTTCATAAATCTACCAAATAGACCATTCTTGACATTGAACCTACATAATTTTAGGTATGTCCAATGAAAGATTAGGGTCTAGGGTTCATAAATTTCAAATGCTTTAGTGTTATGGGTTTAGATTTTATAGTTTAGGGTCTAGGGTTTAGCAAACTTAGGGTGAATTTTGGGTGGCCCTTGGCATAATTTAGAGTTGCAAGTTAGTGTCAATTGGAATCGATTGTACATGTTTAGATTTACGAATTTGTTAACTAAATTTGCAAACAAACATCAAGATAAACTTTATGAATTTTAACCATTCTTTAACATATTGATTTCTAATCTAATTATAATTTAAAATTGAAACTAAAGTTTAATATATATCATTTTTCCATACAAAGCAAATAAAATTTAAAACATTTAAGCAATGTGAATGATTTTTTGTTCGATTCCAATTTAGGGTTTTAACAATTTTTTTTGTTCCAATTCAATTTAGGGTTTCAGTTTTAAACAATTAGGGTTTTTAATGAAATTTTTTCGTTTCAATTCAAACTAGGGTTTTCAAATTCATTTTTTTTCGTTTGATTTGAATTCAGGGTTTCAAAAAGCTCGATTTGGATTTGTAAATGCGATGTTTTTATTTCATTTCGATTTCTAGGGTTTTGAAATGCAATTTTTTTTGTTTTGTTTCAATTAGGGTTTTCAAAATCAATTTTTTTTTTTTTTTTTTGGGTTTAATCAAACAATTTAAGATTTAAAAGTTAAATTTTGTTTCTAAAACACAATTCAAGGTGTTTTTTTCGTTTTTATTAAAAAACATTTAAGTTTCATTGCAAGTTTTCATCTATTTTGACAATTATTGAATTCTACTATAACAATTAAAAAAATGATTAAAACATGACATAAATTAAAAAAAATACATGCTAAATTAACCTATTTCTTTTAAAATTTCAATTCAAACTAAAAAAATGCAAAGAAACAGGTTTAGGTGGGGTACCTGTAGCTGGTCGTGGGGTCGCTGTCGCCAACAATCACTCGGGGTCCCATTCGTAGAGCAGTGAAAACTATTCTTTTAAAAAAAAAAAATAACAGTATAAAACGGGATCCCGATTTATACAACTCGGGATCCCGTTATTGATAAATCGGGATCCCGTATTTTATAAATCGGGATCCCGTTTCTTATAAATCGGGATCCCGTTCCATGTCCATTGCTTCGGAGTCCGACAGGAAACGGGATCCCGATTTTTAAAAAGCGGGATCCCGTTTGATCTCAGGCTCGGGATCCCGAACCGTAACGGGATCTCGATTTTTAAAAATCGGGATCCCGTTTATTAAATCGGGATCCCATTTGTTCGATGCCGATTTCAATTTTTTGAGAAACAAGGCAAAAAACTTCCCGCGTTCGTGGACTCAACTTTGTGCACCTACCCAGTAATAGCCTCTTTCTACAACATGTAGCTAAGATTTTGATGTGAGTTTACCTACTCTACCAGGTTACTCATATGGAAAAATGTAGTACTTTATATTAATAGGTATTTAGGAAATTTCACATGGTTAAAGTTGTAATAAATACAACTATACAGATGAAATTTGTGTTTTAATTTTGTTGTCTCTCATGCTACAGGGTCTTCTATGGGCATTAATTTTTTTTTTTTAGATGATTATGTTAAAATTTCATGTAATAGTACCTCTTAAAAGAAACATATGCAAGTAAGTTCTCAATAAAAGAAGAGAAAGGGTAAATTAGTCTACTATTTTGTCTACTTGGCGCAATGTAACCATAAGAACCTGCAATGGATAACATGCATTCTGAAGTGCCTAATCCTGTAAAAAATTTGCAAGCCCAAAATCTGCAACATGTGCCTCAAAGTCGAATTCCAGGAGTATGTTATTAGACTTTACATCATGATGAAGTTAGTAAGCTACTACTATTATTGACTTCTTCCCTGTAAATATTTGTCATTTCCTGAGATGAGGCTATTCATTGATGCATACTTGTACTCGAATTTTAATACTGGATTACAGAGGGACGCAAAGAAATGCCAATTACCATCAAACAAGTTTATCACTGTGATGTACATTCATTATTTGTTAGAATGTGTAGTTGATTCTTAAAAATCATGTCTTCATTACTCAAAATGTAAATTTCCTCGTCTTCATAGTTTAATAATTCACATATGGCAGAGGCCTCACTGGAAAATTTCAACTTCATGGATTCTCAAAAATTGATTTTTTTGATGCTTTGAATAAAATATCATAGAAATTTGGTATTCTATTCTCACTTCTCAGGAAGTAAACACTCGATGTAGTTTTATATCTATGTTTTTCTAAAACTATTCCCTGTTGCACGGTGTAGGAAATGATAATGCAGTGAGTGCAACAAAGTGGGAAAGAGAGGGAGTTCTTCTACAGGAATTCACACTCTAAAATGTTTCAAAACCCAGACATATGGCCCATGGCACTCAGTTCTCTTCTTTCTTCTCTTCTTTTGCTAAATTGTTGATATCTTTATGTAATGGTGATTTTAAAGAATCTTTTAACTCCATTGTTTCTACTATACCTTCTTTATAGCCTTCAATGTAATGGTGATTTCATAATATTTAATGTTTAGACTTTACATCATGATGAACTATAAGTGGGCAGCAATCATGGTGCAAATTTTAGAAAATTTCACATGGTCTTCTTACACCCTTCAGCTTATAGGCAGAACCCATTTCCTAGCAATCCTTTAATGACCCTTATGACATAGTCCTCTAATGACCCTTGTGACACATTTACTATATATAAGAGGTGCATGGAAAACCTACATTTGATTTATAAATCCATTGGTTATATATACAAATCATTTAAAAATCACCTATATGTATTATAAAATCATTTAAAAATCACTTATATGTATTATAAAATCATTTAAAATATTATAATTTACACGTAGTTATTCCCATGTGTAATTGAAGGCTAAGGCCTCATACTATAGCAACTTACAATATAACTCAATTCTAATTGTGAATAAAAAAATATTATATTATTGTTGAATCATTTCTTTCTACTCTATGTTTTTCTTTTGGCTACATAGTTGGATAATCCTTTGTTCTTATCTTTCATCCTTGTCTACATTACAAAATAATTTGAAGACCACATAACATCAAAGCAATTACACCAAACCTAAGATTTCTAAGCCTCTTGTTTTTCCTTTTTTGTGATCCACATGAGTCATTCTAGGATAGATCTCAAGCTAGGTTAAATCTTATTTCCCTTTCCTATAGTATCCATAGCTTATTAGTAGGGTTGAGATGAGATTTATCCTTGAAGAAAGATTAGAATATAGAGTAGCTCATGGAATAACAAAGAAATATGGAATGGTTAATAAGAGGGCATTAGTTGGTCCAAACCTTTTGGTTCTTCCAAAACGTTTGGAACTAGTAGCAGTAATGCCCTCACACGAACCCCAGAGGACAACTAAAGCAACAATTACTGCACAATTTTTTTTTAAAGTAAAACTAACATGCATGAGAGGCACAAAAGTTATGACATGAAAAATCATTTAAACAACCCAATATCATTTATGTCCCTTGGGGGTACATGAGGATACATTACGAAACTTAATTCCATACATCAATGATAAAGGATGAAAGCAAAATTTAATCCATGACAACGCATACATATAAAACCACCAATAAGAACCATTCACTTAAATAATTACAACACTTTGAATAATCATCTGATATGGAACCATATCTACATAAGGTTCACCAATGCCAAAATATTACATCACATCATTTTCATTACTTTACACTGTTCAAGTCTTACAATGATACAAACATGTTTCCCAATATGGGCAAGAACCACATGACAAAGTAGAATGGTAAAACTCTAGAGTTACCGCAACAGCACCAATCCGCACCTGTCGATCCTTGACTGGGGACCCAATGGGGTGCTTAGCACGTTCCACCCGACCATGTGGGTCCGAAGACCCACCCCCGTGCTAAGGGGCTGACAAGAAGAGACCTCAACCAAGAACATCCAAACAGGGAACCACAAGACTCAATGTCACACAAAGGTATCATGAAACTCAAGGATTACAATGACACAATCACAACATTCATGAGCCAACAATATCAAATAAAGCTATGAAAACTCATCACATTAAACCCAAGCAATAACAATTAAGAAAGTCACCAAAGAGCATCTATAAATAATTTCCACAAGAATCCAAAACAACATAAAGATTACAATATCTAGAGGCGACAAGAAACAAGAACAAGGGTGTCTAGTCGGGAGGGTCATCACATAGCTCACATGGGATCCCCTGGCACTTCCTCCAACCGAGGCGCCGACACACATCTATGGATTCCCTATCCCTAAAAAAAAACATAAAGATACAATAACCAGAGGCAACTACAACCAAGCACAAGGGTGTCAAGTGGAGAGTGTCATCGCATAGCTCTCGTGGGATTCTCCTGGCCCTTCCTCCAACTGAGGTGCTGGGACCCATCTATGGATCTCCTGGCCCTTCCTCCTAATGGAGGCACCGGAACCATAGGGTAGCTAATGCAGAGCTAGTAATCTCTCATGAAGATGAGACTACAACTTTGCCGACCACAGCCTTCTTAGTCTATCACTAGTCTATGGTCGCCCTAATGCATAGACGAGGAATCCAGTTTTAATTATCTTGTGTGTTTTACTACCCATCCCCCTAAATTATATTGTTTAGGTTATCACTTGTTTAATTACTCTTTCGTGGGTTATCCTGAGCCCTTCCTCATCCTGAGGTGTCAGCGCCTATGAAGAGCCACTCTCCCTATGACCCCTAACATATCTCAAAATAGGCAAGGGTTGTACTGTAACTGAAAAACAAATAATCTCAAGACCAAACTACGCGAGGCATTAACCATCTCGCTATAACACATAATCAAAGTCTCAACACTTCATGTACAACCCTTTTAAAATCATGATATCAAAACACTTGCCTCATCAAGGGCACATAATGAGAGAACATCAACTGACAATAATCTCAAGCCTTTGGAAGCCAAAAGAACGACAATCCACAATGAGGGTAAAAAGAAGCAAAATAGTTCCAACACAAAAACTTAACATTCAAAAATCTCCTCAACTAAAAGGACTCAAACAGAAAACAAAATAATAAGGAACCATCATCATCCTTTATAAATCCAACATGATCTTAATGACCAAAATCATCTCTAAATCCAACAACTCAAGAGGGTAGGCACAAAAAAAATGACACCATCAAAACAACCTTTAAACACACACAAGTACACTCAAAGAATAGCCACTTAAGAATAATTCATCAATCAAAACATGTGTTTATACAACCCTTTTAAATCTTAAACTAATCAAGGAAGCTATATATATAAATATCAACAAAACTATAAAACACATCCCAAAAGATCAAGTTGTAATTGTAACTTAATACATACATATAGATAAATATATTTCCAATTCAAAAGACCATCGTTAAAGAATCCCAACAAATCTGATAACTATAAGGGCCATTTTAATACTCGTTTACATTCTAATAAGTCAATACATATTTACCCCAACCAATTACACCCACTAACACATCCAAGTTATACACTAGAAGAAGAACATTAATTGTTCATTTACATTTTACTTATTCATCAATTAAGAAGTCATTGACAATAATAAATGAAGTTATAAGACATATTCTATAAATTAACCCCATATAAATATTCACGCAAACTGACACTCCATTTGCATATCCGTCTTGTCTCATGTGACTTCCTATTTTATCTTGTCTATATAATCCTTGAATAAAACTCTCTTAATTAGCCATAAACCTTTTTCACATTCAACTAACACCCTAATCCATTTAGTTATATTCTAATTTCTAAAAGGAATATATCTAATTAACATAATATTTTCTTTTACTATTTAATTATACTAGACCGATATTTCACTTATCTAGTTATAGGGTAGCACTTTAACAAACATTCCCTTTCTAATTCATATTATACATAACACCTTCTTCCCATATATTGCCCCAAATTTACTTAACCAAATCTTTTTAATCATCTAATTATAACTAAATCAACTAATATAACCATTGTATAAATAATTCCACTACACACTAATGTAATGAACAACGAATATCCTGTTTGAGCTATAATATAATCCCTTCATTTATTATAGCTAAAAGCTATTAATGGCACTGCATGCATATAGATTAGTGATCAAACTATCGAACCCTAGTGGGGAGCATTAAAAGACCCAGTGTACAATGTTAGAAATGAACTGATATGAAAAATGGTCACAAAAGGGATTTGCAAGTGAGAAACAAAATGATTAGAATGGTTCATATAATGATTGTTTTTCCAGAGATGAACACAGACCACTTTTGTGGAAGACTTCGAGAATAGGTTGAGGAAGGATTAGACTTCTATGATATAAGGTTGCTCCTCAAAATAATTTTGATGCAATAAAATGGAAACTATTTAGAGTATGAGCTTCAGCTTCAACCGCAAGCTCGAGATTGCCTACCTGTTGATCGGTTTGAAATGGCTTTTGGAATAGATGCAAGAGAATGAATAGCTCACTGGAGCGATTGGAGATCTAGCTTAGGCAAAAGAAACATGCACAAATAAGCATTTATAAGGCATCGAAACTGTTGTATTTCTTCTATTGAGTAATCTACAGACGGAAACAAAGGTCGCTAGAGTACATAAGAGAGTAACGAATACAACAGTCCAATTTCCTATTATGTTCAAGTGCGCGACTGTGACAGGTGAACAATGAAATCAGATAGATTATTTAAACCTTTAAACTTCCTATAATGTACAAGTGTGCGGCTGTGACAGGCTGCCAATGAAATCAAAACGATTATTTAATTTACTACTATTGCAAGTCTAGCAGATGCAGCTGTGATAGGTTGCCAATGGTTTCAGGGAGGCTTTCTAATTCTGCACAACGCCTCAACTCTAAATGCTGTAACAGTAACAGATTGCCAAGTTTATTAGAAAGTGATTGTTGGAATTTGGAAATATCGCCATCTTCTTGCTTTGTTAAAATTATTTTCAAGTGCTGCAACGGCGATAGATTATCAGTAGAATCAAGCAGGTTATTTAATTCTTTAACATTTCCTATTAAGTTCAAACGCCGCAGTTGGAACAGGATGATATTGAAGTCAGAGAGATTATTTAAACCCTGAACCTCCTATTATGTTCAAGCAATTCCTATATACTTATTCAGGTCACTTAAGTAAGACAGTGAACTGTTTGTCAGAATGCCAGAGAGGAATGTGGTCTATTGAATGTTATGATTGCCTGAGATATGCACAAATGGTATATCTTGGACAAAATTTAGAAACTTTCAATAAAATGTGATTGGAAGGTGTGAAGCAGATCATATTCATAGCCACAGGAGACCTATTCAAAGTTTAGGAGAGATTGGATTGGCTGAAGAAGACGACAGGGAATATTCCAGTTTTCAAAACATTTACTAACGATGTGGAAGGGCAGAAAATAAAACCCTTACCTACCGCCAAAGAGGAAGGTTAGCGACAGCATTTGGTTTGTTAAACATGGCCTCTGGTACAACTATTAGAGCTTGAGAAGAATTTCCAAGTATGTCCTGATTGCCGACATCTAAATTCATCTCCAAGATTTTACTGTTGTCAAGCACCAATTCTTGTTCTCCGTCATTCTACTACGACATAAAAGAAAAGGGTGCGGAATGTTTTTGAACCGACAGATAACAATGTCATGTCTCAGAGGATCATATAACACATCATCAGCGATGTGATTACATAATACAATTAGGTTGGGTCCTCACACTAGAGAAAGAGACGATAACCTCATGCAACGTTCGAATCTTAATACCACGAACAATGCTAAACACAGGGAATTCGGGTTTGTATTACCAGAAAAGTAAAACATTAAGAACTTGGGTCCCCATTATTGGTGGAACGATGCTCAACGGTAGATAGAGGAGTCTCCCGTCGACAATGATCAAAAGTAAGATTCGCGAAAGAGAATGAACCAAATAAAAAAAATATGAGAGAGAATCGACAATCATGGACATTTTATAGAGCCTATAACCCTATTCTATTGATAAGAAAAACCTCTTAAGTTGCAGAATTTACTTTTGGCATTTAAAGACAAAAAACTTACATGCAGTGCATAGATTGTGTAAGCCATACTTCTGCATCCCTTGCCCGTGCCAAGTCGAGATCTTGGGATTGGTTACCAGCTTTCTTGATGCAGCTTGAATCATAATAGGCACTCCCAGTAACTAACGAATCTTAGACATCCTAAGGGTGACCATTCAGTGGTGCCAAAATTATCTTCCCCTAGATGAACGGTCTTCTGGTGGTTATCCATCCCCTGGCAAGCCGCCCGAGAACCCCTGTTCCTTGTATCTTTTCAATCCCCCCTATTAACCCAAAATTGATTCTACTTAAAGCCAATATCAAACGAGATTTTGATTTTGAATTTTGAATTTTGTTTTATTTTTACTTTATTTATTGATTTTTTTATTTTTTTGCTTTAAAAACTCAATTTGAAAATATTATTTCTTTTACCTGATTAAAAATCATCTTTCTTTCCATATTTATCCAATTGATAAGATCACTTATCTTTATTTGATTTCTTTATCATATTTAAATTGTTATCTTTTCTTAGCAATAAATTATCAACTATAATTAAATATGATACATTTACAATAAAAAAAATTGATTAATTTAATAATAACTATTTACGTTATGTTTCATAGATTTAGTTTATTTAATCATTTTAATTTAATTTACTAAATAAAGGAGGACACTATGTTTACTAAATAATTCAATACCACAATACACAACGATTTCACACTTACACTCGCATCCAAAGAGGGCCACTTGGGAGGTGGTTTTTCTAAAATGTTTGGACCAACTAATGCTCTCTTGTTCACCATACCAATAAAAGTAGAAATATATGGCAATATGAACCAATTTCATATTTTTTAAAAATAGAAGAATCTATGAGATATTATATTTAAAAATGAAACCTTTTTTTGTACACAACCCTAAACCATATAACCTATGCTACTCAAAATTTATGAGAAACTTAGATTAAGCAAAAGAGTTAGTTACAAACATTGATGAAAATATGAAAGCTCACAAACACCAACCCTAAGTGAAGTTAGTTATATAGTAGAAATGTTGGTGTCTATTCAATGTATTTTAGGATGTGGGTCTAGTAGAAATTATAGATATGACTTACAATTCCATAATTTTATGCATTGTGAAATTATAGAGTTGTAAGTCATCCTAAAATACATTGTGTTAGATAACAATTTTTTTATTATAACTCTAATTACTTTAACGTACCTAGTAATTGGAGTTATTAAATTGAAGTTATGTAAATGGGTAAGTGAAATTAATTAAAGTAAAAATTTTGGTGCCGATATAATTTCATTTAAATGCATGATTTTATGAATATATTTAAGTGGTGCATTTAAACATTTAAGTGTAATTATAGTATTACTTTTATTAAGTTGTAAGCCATATCCTAAAATACATTGTGTTAGGCAAAAAAAATTATTTCACTTATCTATTCACATAACTCCAATTAATACCCTTCGAATATTATTTCAATAAAGTATTTGATTGATCGTTTATTGTATTCAATGTATACCATCATGGAGAATGGTGAAAAGGGCCAATTATTACTCTTCCAAATTATTTTAATAAATTGTTATTTAATATTATTTTGTATTTGATTGATCATTTAATGTATTGAATGTGGGAAAGCTTGGGTTAAAAATGTATTTGTAGACTCACTCTTTGACATATTAGCCTTCGAACGTAGTCAATTCACTTGAACATGCAAAATGCCAATCAAATATAGAAGAATATTAAATAATTTATTTATTGAAATAATTTGGAAGGGTAATAATTGACCTTTTTAGATGCCTCACATTAAATGAATGTTTAATAGATAATGCTTGGTGATGGTGTACATTCAATACAATAATTGATCAATCAAATACTTTATTGAAATAATATTGGAAGGGTAGTAGTTGGAGTTTATGTGAATGGATAAATGAAACTAATAGTAGAAATTTTGGTGCCTACAATGTATTTTAGGATATGACTTACAACTAGATATAATTTCATTTAAATGCATTGATTTTTTGAATATATTTAAGTGGTGCATTTAAATGAAACTATAGTCATACTCTTACAGTAAGTTGTAAGTCATATCCTAAAATAAATTGTGTTAGGAAACAAAATTTCTTTCACTTATCTATTCACATAACTCCAATTAATACCCTTCGAATATTATTTCAATAAAGTATTTGATTGATCATTTATTGTATTCAATGTATACCATCATGGAGAATGGTGAAAAGGGCCAATTATTACTCTTCCAAATTATTTTAATAAATTGTTATTTAATATTATTTTGTATTTGTTTGATCATTTAATGTATTGAATGTGGGAAAACTTGGGTTCAAAATGTATTTGTAGACTCACTCTTTGACATATCAGCCTTTGAATGTAGTCAATTCATTGAACGTGCAAAATGCCAATCAAATATAGAAGAATATTAAATAACAATTTATTGAAATAATTTGGAAGGGTAATAATTAGGCTTTTTGGATGCCTCACACTAAGTGAATGTTTAATATGTCATGCTTGGTGATGGTGTACATTCAATACAATAATTGATCAGTCAAATACTTTATTGAAATAATCTTGGAAGGGTAGTAATTGGAGTTTATGTAAATGGATAAGTGAAACTAGCTATAGTAGAGATTTTTGTGCCTAGGGCAATGTATAAATTAGGATATGACTTACAAATTAATGTAAGAGTATAACTATAATTTCATTTAAATGCACACCACTTAAATATATTCATAAAATCATGCAATTAAATAAAATGATAGATCTAGTTGTAAGTCAATCCTAAAATACATTGTGGGCACCCAAATTTCTACTATATAACTAGTTTCACTTATCCTTTCACATAAGTGAAATTAGCTATAGTAGAAATTTTGGTGCCTAGCACAATGTATTTTAGGATATATGACTTACAACTTAATGTAAGAAAGTTTTTAGACTATATAATTTCATTTAAATGCACCACCTAAATATATTTATAAAATCATGCATTTAAATGAAATTATAGAGTTGTTTAAGTCATATGCTAAAATACATTGTAGGCACCGAAATTTCTACTATAACTAGATACACTTATCCATTCACATAAATCCAATTAATATCCTTCCAAGATTATTTCAATAGAGTATTTGATTGATCATTTATTGTTATTTAATATTCTTTTATATTTGATTGATCATTTATTGTATTGTTCAATTTAGACATGCAGATTTTCCACCGCTCATCAACAAGAGGGAATTAGTTGGTCCAAACCTTTTGGTTCTTCCAAAACGTTTGGAACTAGCAGTATCAGGAAGTGTAGCAGCAACACCTACCCAAACTGACATTTTTGACAGTATTGTCGCAATTGCTACTTAGGTCGATTAGATGTCATCTGATCATGTAGGAAGATACTTATTATGTCTGTAGATTAGCCTTCCTCCTACTAAGGCTACATCTGCCAATTATGATCCCTACATTCAAGAAGAGCTACCATCACCATCAGATGTGGCCTAGATGAGTTAAGCCACTATACATAATGTTGCTTTGGTTTCCATTGCTAATTTACTATCATGATCATACCAATTTATTAGTGATGAGTATGGGATTCCTTTAGATGGTGTAGCAACTCATATTAGGTGGAATTTTGGTAGACAGTCGGGTCAGGGTGAGGCAGCTTCACAAGATGTACATATTCCAGACCAGCCTACAACCCCTAAGGTTACTGCACATGATGTACATGGCACATATAGCTTACTTCTCTTTGGCACTAGTCCTCTACTTGATACATGTGTCCCTAATTTGACTATGCATTCTTGTGACATTAGTGACATTGGTAGAGTGCTCCAGGGTGAGACGTATGCACTTTCAAATAATCAAATATATTTTGTGTTCTAAAAATTCACATACATACATAAAATAAAATTGACTTTAAAGTAGTTATCACTATTCATTGAAATCTAGTATTTTTAAATTTGTAGTAAAACAAGGGTTTGTCAGGCTTTGGAGATTTGGAGCATGCAAACAATCCTATGCATGGTACATCTAAGGTACACATTTATAATATTTAAAGTAATTAATACATTCAAACATTGAAAGTACATAACTTTAAGATGACTTTAATACATTTACACATGTGTACATTAAATTAATTAATGCACTTTCTTTTGCAGGGAGACTGATCAGGACATGGATCGAGAGAGGCATTAGGCCACGGATCCAGAGAATCAGTACATGGATCCAGACAGGGATCAGGAGAGAGATCGATCCATAGTCATATTAGGTATCCTCCACTTTGATTTATTTTACATGTAGATACATGATTTGTTATAGATTTTATATTGTGATTTGTCACATTATGGTTCTTAGATGATGATCTTCTCATTATATACATTTGACATTATAGTTTCACATTATGGTTCATCTTATTATGTTTTATAGTATATACATTTTACATTATAGTTCATCTTATTATATTTTACAATATATATACATTTTACATTATGGTTTCACATTATGGTTCATCTTATTATGGAAATAGAAATTTTCGAAGCTAATCAAGGATTACAAGATCCATCTTTACAACTATTCCAAGAAAATAGAAATATAAATATACAACTAACAAGATAAAACAAGATAATTCCAAACCCTCCAATGAACATATCAAAGAATCCACATGGACCTAATAATGATCAACATCACCCAATAATGTGTGACCATAAGGCCCACCCCTTTGTACTAGGAGCATATTGATTAAGCTACATCCAACAACACTCACACAAAACAAAGTGGTTGAATAATCAAACATACAAATTACATATCATACATGAGCCATCCAATAGAATACACATTAAAAAAATAATATCGAACAATGGAATCCAATAACATACAATTAGAATGGAAAGGACAACCAATAATCATGTGAATATATTTATGTACACACATTGGATATAAACATGTGAATATATCATGAAAATGTCTTGATTCTTAATTATGTTTATATTTGTTTGATCTCATTTTAAATTATATTTTTATATTTTATCCATTCTCAAGCTCCTCTAGTTTACCATTCAAAATTGAATGGAAATAAAATTTCACTCTACTCCTAACTCTAGAGTTAAATCCTAACACCAAAAGGTCCAAAGTGATTAAAATATTGTGACACATAAATTGAGGTAAAAAACAAAGACACTCATATCCGAAAGATAGATAAATGCATTTCCATAAGGAGAATTTTCATCCTACAAAACAAAAATGTTTAATATGGTCTACAATTCAATTTTGATATTTAAAAAAAAAAACCATACAAACTTCCCAAAAACATCATTAATGAATTTTGGAAAATTTTCAATGTTAAAAATAAATAAAAAACTAAAATGGAATATACCCTTTTGAGAACTCAAACTAGGAGATTACTTAAGTTTTAAATGGTAATGATTTAGAAAAAAAAATCCATAGATCTAGCATAAAATGTAATTTTCCAAATCTAAAAACTTACAAATATAAATTTCACAAGTAAAAATATCGATCTTGATTCAAACTTAGCACACTACAAATGGAAAGACATACAATCTCCTTAGGTGAAGGATGAAATTTAATATGAAAACTATCTAAGCATGTTTGTATAAATAAAAATAGAATAATACATTCACAAATCAAAACCCTCAACAAAAAAATTATCCTTCTTGAATGCAATGCACACAATCCTTTGGCAACCCTCTTTTAGATCCAACCTAAATATCCTAATCCACAAGAAATTTGTAAACATTAATTTTGCAAAATAATAGCTCACACCATGGAGGAGAGGGAAGAGAGAAATAGGGAAAATGAACAAGTGTTTCAAAAATGACTTTGTGTTTCCTTTTGTCTCAAAAATCCCTAACCTCTAATTAAATTTTTTTACTCCTTTCACATCCAAAATAGTTATTTTTCACAATTAAGACACTAACTTTTAGTGATGGCACAATGATGACACTATCTAATGGGTTGCATGTTCATGGTACTACTTAATCTAACTATGCCATGACTTTTGATCATGTAAATGAATTAGTTGATATGCCTTGATGTTTTGACATCAAAGATCAAATCACATCTAGGTGAGAAAGGATCAAAAACATTGAAGAATAAATATATAGGTAAGATTGTGTGTTTCATAAGAAAAATAAAGTTAAATTCTCATAGCAAAATAGATTTTAGAGTTCATTTGAATAATTTGAATAATTTTGTGCAAACATAATTGGATTATAATTTAATAGAAATTTTCAATGAAGTTTTGGAATATCCATAATGTGTTGAAATTTAATACAATTAATGAAATTTAAACTATGTATGTATTTAACATTTGTTAAGTCTTACCATCCTAAGCTAACCGCAAAATGCCTAAAATTTAAAAAACAAATGTAGGATTAAAATACAGCATATTATGATAGAAAAGATGTAAGCTCCCAAATAATCACCACCATTTTATGTCCTACATACATAGATTTAGTCAAATCTTTATAGCATAAAAATATTGGATTCTAGAAGTACAACCATAATTAAAATATATAGACTATCATGAAATGTCTCCTACAACTTGAAGGCTATATGATGTAAGAATGCAGGAGAAATAAAATGAACTCTTTAATATATGTTTTAAGAAAGATTTATAAGAAAATAAGATCACCCAAAAGAAAGCTTCATGGGCTACTATTGATTGAAATTATTTGAATTCAACATAAAATAAAATAAAAAGTCAAATTTAGGTCCAAATGTTTTATTTTTATTCAAGGGGTAAACACTTTTGACCCGGAGCTATGAACCGGTGAGGTCACAAATGGGGGACCTCATCCCCAAATGTTACAAGTATGTATTGTCATAGAAAATATATATGTACAAAAATATCTTAAAGTTCTTGGTACATATAATTTGGATCCTCTCTATCTTTTATTATCTCTAAAATATTTTCATGGTCTTCAATAGGCAACCTCCACCTTTGTTTGGAACACCCTCTTTTTGGTAAAGTTTCAAGATCCAATCTTGTTTCTATAACTAAATGACTATAATGTAAAACCTTTTGGCCTGGCATATAATCAATAAATGTAATGTCATTTGTATCTATATTTGTTTGTTGATAGTATGTGCCTTCAACAACCACTGATCTAGTAGGATACTCTTGTCCATCACCATCTGTAATTGTTTCTGACAATTTACATTTTGGTTGTGTACATCTTAGTAGATAGTAATCTACACCTTCTACATTGTCAAGATCTGCAAGAACAACAAAAATATCTCTTGTACACACCATGTAGTAAACCATGCTCAACTTAGGTAGAATATAAATTATCAATTGTTAGAAATAAAATTCAATTTAAAATTTTAAAATTTACCTGTAACAACTAAATTTGATACACATTCGTAATCAGTTGAATACAAAGGATCATAGATATCTACAATGCCATTATCTTCAAAAGAGTTCAATGTGTCCACTAATTGTTTTGTTTCCCATTGTGAAACATACCCATCTCTAATATTCTCACATTGTAGAGTATTTGCATTATTCTCAATGCAATCAACACAAAAACATGATTTTTCTCTCACTTGAATTATTGGAGGCCTACTATGTCCTACTGTCATGATTTTATGCAAACTTCTAATACCACTAATTGTTTGACAATTAGTAAGAGTTGATTGATCAATATCTATAAATTTCAAATGTATCCAATAAAAAAGTGTATAAAATTTAAAATTCAATTCATGTACACATTGAAATTCATAAAACAAATTCATTTATGTACCTTTAACTTCCCAAAAATATCGTGTGTTGTATATTGAGTCATGGGCAACAAAATGAATTTTGCACCATTCAACAATTTCATGTGCATTCCTCATGGCATTACCTGCAAGTTCATGTTGATGAAGGGTATGTGCAGGATCATGATGGGCCAAAAAGTGGCAATATGATGGGTATGTGGTTTCCAACTTTCTTTTAACCCAAAATTGATGAAACGAAAAGGGTTTTTAAAGGGGATTATCAGCTTTCCACCAATATAAATTATGCTTTACTTTGAATTTAATAAGTAATTATTATTCATTTCTATTTGAATTACTTAATTAAAATCCTAATTGATAGGTTGATTGAAAACATATATAGCTTTCAATGGTATCATTACTTTAATCCAAAACATGCATCACATTCTATGCTTTGCATACTATAGGATTAAATGAAAATTTGAATTTTCATGAAGTTTTGACCAAGTTAAGGTGGTCAAACATACAAGTTTTATATTTTTAAAATTTGTAATAAAAATTCATAATTAATTATTTACTTGGAAAAATTACAAAAAAATATGCATCAAGCATCGTGACATGAGTCCTCTACTTATATCTAAAATCATATAAAAAATATTATCATTTTAATGTGGTTAGGTGGTCGACAAACACCCACGATGTTTTCCTAAATTTAAATACTATCAAGATTGAAATTTCCAATTTTCACTAAATAGGATTTTTTTAAAACCCAGTAGTTTAGAAACTACATTCAATTTGCTACAGATTCCTATTCTTACATTTTTGAATTAATATAGATAACTTATTCAATTTTTACTTCAAGTTGCTTAACTCCATTTTTCCAATTTTTTGCCACTTAAGGGTCTATTTTTTCCATGATGATCCAACACATACCCCTCAAATGTCAGGTTAAGAGGTTTTGTAGTTGAAAGGAAAAGACGATCTCAAAAAAATAATTAGATATGTTCTAAAAATCTATATGGTGTTACCTACAAGTTCGTGTTGGTGAAGTGCACACTTTACACATGCTCCAACTCCATCATGCTATCCTTTTCCATGTCCACTCATAGAAATTCCACAAAAAA
>VDFB02000003.1:47188054-47202402 GCA_007258455.2 Sequoia sempervirens | reverse complement strand
CACTCTCCCTATGACCCCTAACATAAATCAAAACTAGGCAAGGGTTGAACTAAAACATATAAAGCATAATACTCAAGCACGAACATGCGAGACATTAACCCTCTCGCAATAACTCATAACCAGAAGTCCTACAAAACCGTTCAACCCTTCCAAACATAAAACCAATAACTCCAATAGCATAATCAAGCTGAGAATAACATTCTAAAACAACAAGCCTCTGGAACAAGGTTTCACTAACAACAATGGTTCCCACATCGAAGAGTAAATTTTACAATCATTTAAATGGAAAACAATAACGAGACCATACGATTTCATAGTTTAAGGAAAACGATTCACCCAATTACATAAACACTTCAATTTAGAATTGATATACAGAACACAAAAAGTTAATAATCCTACGTCAAAATATTTAATTCATAACAAAGAACATCCGATAAATATCTAAAAATACATTAAAACCTCCAACAAAGGAAACTCGAGAAACCATTGAAGTTAAAACATACAATAACAATTTCACCATCATATATATAATTTATTTCATTTAATAACCCATAAAATCCAACTTTACAATTTTTACAAAGAAATCCCAGTCAATAAATCCTAAACTTGCAAACTATCTAGATTTATAAATACAATTTATTGTATATATATAATATATATATTTAGATACATATATTTATACATAAAATATATATCTACTAACATTTTTCTTTCATATAATTCTCAAATTTTACAAATAAATAGAAATGAATATAATTATACTCAAATTATGAGTATACACTATATATATATATATAAAACATTTAACAAATATATAAGAATTTATTAATGAATTTATATAAAAACAAATATTTAAAAGTATATTAATAAAAATATACATGTTTAAAAATAAAAGCCAAATTTTAAATAATAAAAAAAAATTAAAAAGACAAGTCCCATCCACAGGACCACTGGCGCCAGTCCTACGGATTGCGCGCGGCAGTCCGTCTGACTTCTGCGCCAGCAGTCCACGGACTGCTATGGCCGTCTGTGGCCTGGCGCAGGGGCAGGGGAGGGGGTACGGCCCTGTGTCATCCCTCTCCTCTCCCATACACTTAAATTTATTTATTTTTTTATAAAATTTTATTTACAAATTTTATTTTATTTTAAGTTTATTTCTATAAAATAAAATTCCGTCGTTTTTCAGGTACAGACACTGATGAAATCAAGAACAACAAATTTTCAACTATTTTAAACACAAAGACTTTTAATTTAAGATCAATAATATAAGTATAGATGTAAAATATATATATATATAATATATATATGTAAAATATATATATGTATATTTATACAGAGAAATATTTTTTTCTTTTCTGTGTAAATACAGAAAATCATACATTTAAGATAATAGAATATATATGCTTATAGCATATTTCAAACCCATTAAAATAAAAGGATTGGCCTTTTTCCACAATAAGAACAGAGAGAAATTGGGCATATTCAAATGAAATTTGACATAATTTTCTTCTGTTTGTTTGCAATATAAATGATTTCAAATTTCAAAAAGAATTTTTCATTCAATGAGGGCCTATTTAGTTATTTATTTTCTTTTCTCAGAGAAATCATTTTTATCTAATTCTCAGAAAGATTTTCATTTAAAAGTAAAGAATGATTCAAAACACTTTTCTACTCTTTTGCAGATTCCAAAAACAGTTAAGAGGTGAGAGGGTTGAACCTGTAGTCCTACACTCTCGAGAATCTGCTGAAAACTAGCTTGATTCCGATGGCCTCTACGAAGTTCTTCTCGTTTCTGCTTCCAAAATCTCCTCTCCAAGATTCTGTGCTCGAGCTTGAATCCGATTCTTTGTTCAGAAGACTCCAAAACAATCCCAACAAAAGATTCCCCAAAACCCTTTCTAAAACTCTCCTCAAATTATAGCAAAAGATTCCAAAAAAATATTCTCTTAGATTGAAAAATACATAATCAATATCTTGTGCAACTTCTGTATCCCTAATCTTCTATGCGTCCGAAAACCCCCAAAATTCCTAATTAAATGAAAGATATTGTCCATTTCTTCCAAAAACTCTAAAAATCAAAAATAAAAGAAAATAATTCTTTAAAAGCAAGCTTTTTTAATTAGATCTGTATTCTTATTCGCTCTCACAACTTTTTCAGTCTTTTATTTGTTTTATTGTTTTAATTTCTTTTACAACTTTGTACCCATCCATTATCTATTTTAATTTAAATAATTTATTCTAATAATTATCTCAACCAGATAATTAATTAAAATAAATAACACACAATTTAATATTTAATTATCATTGAGTGAAACATGACTCAAAATAATTAAATCATTTAAATATTAAATACAATTTAATCTAACGACAAAATAAATAATTATTTCAGTCATTTAAATTGAACCCACAACATAAAAGTACCAACATTAATTAAATGTAATAAAACATAAAATAGAAACACAATACAGTGTGACAATTACAAAATGACAATACCAATCAAACAATGGTCTAAATATCATGGGGCCGAGATGACTATGTCACCTTTGTTTCAACGTTAACCCGTTGGTATTGGTGCTACTTCTCCTCACAAAAGCGGGTGGAATCAGACATGCACAAATCCGCATACCGTAGTAGTGTGCATATATATAAAATCAAAGCATTAAATCAAATTAACATGTTGTGAGAAGGAATCGCTTGTGCAATAGCGAGGAACTACTTGGCCGTGTGATGCTACCAACATCCTTCATCATCTATCCTAACAATTGTAATCTAGCGATAAAATAGCATTTCCTGAAAACTAACAATTCCTCTCATGACATAATTCATTAAATCATTGCATCACAATATATTTCTAAAAATCAACTAACATCACCAACCACAATCTCATATGAAGTAATCATGTCCACTAAAGAAGTAACAACATCATCAAACATCTAACCAACCAAATTAAACAATGATAGTATCATCACAATCACAAGTAGCAAGCAGATATAGAAAATAATAAATCAAACCGTAAGAGGAGGTGTGTACAATCCGAAAGGCTAGGAAGTGACATGAGGGTATGTCCGCACGTATATATACATATATATTGGTACATGAATATCTAGTTAAAGACTAAAATTTAAAAATAATTAAAAAAATTTAAACATGCACATGCACGGTCTTGCAATAGTGGTTTACGCTTCTAGAAGTCTTGGTTACTGCGAAATCCTATTTTTAAAAATATAGTTAGCCATGAAAAGTTCCATTCGGATTCCAAATGAAGGGTTTGATCAAACCACATTAGACCAAGCCCCCTTGGCCCCACTAGTTTTAAACCATACCTATAACAGAGTCTCCTTTACGCCTATCAAAATGCTAATAAAAAACCACTTTTGATTTACCATTTGGGGGATCAAGTGAATTCATTTAAAATTTATTTTTGTGAAAGTATATGGTCATATTATAGCTTCCCAAAGTATAATTTTACTTAAATTAAATTTTATTAAATATTACATTATTTTCTTCTTATGAATAGGTTTTCACAAAAATCAAGCTCTCTATTCTACACATGTGGAAAAATAGAAGATTATAAAAAAAAATTGAAAAATATGAGTGCACCAGATATTGAAGTCGTTGATCCAACACAAAAATGAATTTCAATACAGACAAAAAAGTTACATTGTATACAGTCCGCCTATGTCTGAATTGTAATTGTAATGACTTTGATACTTGATTAAGGAAAAAATATTCAATAAAACTATCTAATAACCAAGTGGGCACTAGATATCGAGTTAAAAATATATAAGTTTGAAAATTAAATTTATGTATGGAAAAAAATTATGCATTATAAATTAAGTCACTTTTTAAAAATATTGTTTTAGAAAAAACTGGTTTTCAAGGGAGATGGAAAAGGGTGGAATCTGATTCCCAAAATTTTGAAAAAAATATATTTAGAATTTATAGACAATATATCATGAAAATCTAGTTTGCATCATCTTCAAATTCCTCACGGTTTAGATGTTATAAGTGCCCGAAAGTGAAGATTTAGTTAAAAAAATATTTCAGTGACCAGTTTGGCCAAAAATTGTAAACCACAATTGTGGGATCACCCGCACACATAAATGCACATCATCTAATATTGGATAACCTAATTCCTTTGCAATGTTTGTCTTCACCATATGAACCAAACGGTCAAGCGATGATTTTGTATCTTCATCTGTTTGATCTGTCCCCTATCGTGTCATAAATGATGAGTGAAGAGGACTATGCAAGTGAGATGGCATCGATGATGAGCTGAGACCAATCAGCATCTTAGTAAAATCCATAGTATGTACAGTAGCCTAATGATCTGTAGGTGGATCCTGACATGCACTAGTGCTGGGTTGAGAGTGATGGGATCCTAGATGTGGACGAACTCCATGTGCCAAATGATCTTTGACCTCCGCTATACTAATCCCATAGTCTTATGTGATGAAGGCATATGCCTCCAAGAGGTCCTTAGCCAAACAATGCAGAATCATGCATGCAATATCTCCTGAACTGTCGAGCTGTGTGGGAGTAGGAATGCCTGCCGCTGTATAAGGATCCATGCTGGTCCACTATGATGGAAATAGTGTGGATCATGAACGTCTAGACATCAAATACTGACCTACATGATCAATAGATATCCTAGTGGTGGTAGCTGCAATGTCACCTACAGTGTCAATTGCTTCCTTTTGGGAAGCAACCACAACCTCATCTGCTAAGGGGGCCAGAGCTAGGGTGAGAGCAAGAGACCTGTCACCAACCAATACCCTAAACACTGGGGGTAGTCTACCTGCTTGACAATAGGTGGGCCTATCAGAAATCTTTCCACGCCCCTGACCAGCATATGTTGGAAAGTCCAGGTAGTTGACTTTGAGGCCCAAATGGACCTCAGCATACAACTGCCGAACAAAGTATAATGGAATCTGGTCATTATTTGGATATTGACCATGTGCTGCTAGAAATCATGGGTAGATCAATCGGGCCATAGCATGATCCACACATTTGGGGACCCGGTATCCCCTCACCTTACATACATTATGATAAAATGGAAAAAAAGTGTTTTTTTATCATTTCTTTGGTCACAACATATTGTATTTGTTTAAAGGGAACCTCACCACGTACTTCTTCCCACATGCGAGAAAGAATGGTAGCTACTCTATCAGGGGAATATGCACTAGTTTGTCCAAGTTCATCTCTTAGTTTTTCTAGACTATGTAATATTGACATGCATACTTAAGAATATATCCCTGGGTTTGCACCCCCTGCTAATGAGTCTCTCAATTTCTTAATCTCATAAGTGGTATTTGCAAACAAAGATTCTAGAGGTGGAACATCTGCATTTTCCATGTTATTTATGTATGTACACCTAAAGGAGCAATGAGACCTTGGTAAATAATATATCCAGATCTAGGGAATAGAAATCTAAAACAGTTCTAATAATTCATCTAATTATCAATAATATTTTCATACCATTAACAAAAAACATTCGACATCTATCATAGTTTTAGATAATCAAAACATTCAAATTACTAGATTACACACAAAACATAATCTAAAATAATTCTAAAATTTAAATTTACAAGTGTGCACTCTAGTACAAAATGTGCCATTAAAGACTTAAAAAATCTTGATAAAGGTTGCATCTAAGATTTATTTGCTAGAACTAGTAATAAAGGGAAAGAATCATTACTTAACATTGGTGGTAATGCAAAATCAATTTAGTCATTATTGAAGGTATAAATAAGAGAAGAAAATGAGAGAGATGATAAGCTCAAGTAAATATAATTTCTAAATTATTGAAGCAATATTTTGATAAGGAGGAAACCAAAAAATTAGAAATAAACTTCCTCATCTCCATAAAGAAAATTTGATAGGAGCTGGAAGGGACATGCACATAATATTTATCATGAAAGCTACCATACAATGTACAAGAACATGATACTAAGGAACAAAGGTTTCTTATAAGTACACAACAAACCTAGATGAGGATTTAAGCCTAGTACAAAAAGAAAGAAATAATGAAAGAATAGGAGAAAATGAAGATTTAATCTTTGTACATATTTTTTCTATTACCTCAAATCTTCCACCAATATAAATTGAATTAATGATTAATCAAAATACTAAACTTTTAAAAATTGAAAATTGAATAAACATTAATACCCTTCACTTTCACCTAATTGAATGATTAAATTGATCGCATAATTTAAGTTTTAGTGAATATAATGAGGTCACATCTCAAATCAACTATCAATTACCTAAATTATCAACTTTTTGAGAAATTTTGTGATTTTGTGAATTTGTGACTTACGACAAGAATAAAGATGTCAAAAACTACTAAGGTGATATTCTTGTCATGTCATTATATTGAAAACCCATATTTCACTCTGGAATAAGATCATTTGTATGGAATATTAGGTATCGTAGATGAAGAAAATGTGATTTCTTTGTTTGGTCTCATCTACCATGGGTATCTTCAATTTTTTTGATCATTCCTCCTACTAACATTTTGTCTAATTTTATCTCAACTCTTGTTTTGACCTTGAGGTTTTAAGTTAATATTTTATTTTCCTTTATGGTTTGGATCCTTCTTTTAGTTCTTAATATTTATCTTTTTCCATTAATATTTTATTTTCCTTTATGGTTTGGATCCTTCTTTTAGTTCTTAATATTTATCTTTTTCCATTAATTTAACGCTTGAATTTAGTTACAAATGGTCTACACACCTATTCCAAATATTCCATTTCATAAATTTTATGGGTTTACCTTATCTTACATGCCAACTTGTCACAATGTCCTACTCTTGAAATTAAATTCCTACGAGAAATTAAGGAACTTGGGATACCCACCTCCCAATGGTCTTGGAATGGATGTGCATTTAAATGGAGAAGCATTTCAAAAGGCTCATTGTACTTGTGGACCCCTCAAAGGCATGGTATATAACACATGAACTCTATTTATGAAATTTGGTCTTTAGTTGTTGGCTTCTAGTATGAATGTGATTGATAAGGTGGAATTCTTAGTTGAGACTCTCAATCTTCCATTGTTGGTTTCTAGTGAGATTAAACAATATGAGCCAAGTATTAATCTAATGTTAATTCTTGAAAGAAGGTATATATTATTCTCATCTTAATTCTCACACAGAGTTGTCTTAATCAATTTCTCATATGAGTTCCATATTTGTAATTTTTTCTTAATATAAAAACATATTTTATTTCATTAATTAACCTATCTATTCTATGTTACAAAGGATGCTTTTATTTTAAATTATAAGTATATAATTCAAAATTAACTAGTAATTCAAGATAGAGTACACACAATATTTAGTTAAAATAAAATAATATTCTTATTTCCATGAGAGTTATGTAGAATGGTAGCTTGATGTCTCAGAAATATTTCTTTGATGTACTAAATTTTTATTATTACATTATGAGTGAATCATCTCAATTATGTAGCCAAGCACATCAAAAATTTATAGATTGGAAAGCAAAATAATCAGACATTTATCATATTTTTATATGTATAAAGTTTCTACCATCAAACAATTTATACTTATAGATTCTATAAAACTATAAATTTAATCATTATTCCTAATTTATTAAGAATCAATCTAATAAAGTTTGACTTCATATTGTATACTTCTTATAAACATCTCACTAATCCAACCATACATTTTATATATGTTAAAAAATATATAATAACAAAATACAACTTCTAAATATGATAGTAAATCTAATCAAACATGACCTGAATGTAGGATAAAGACAAGAATCTTAATATATACCATTATTTTGAGTTTGGTTTATTAGAAATTGTAAAAATTTATAATCTTGAAAAAAATAATGAATAAACTAAGGATCATTTTAATAATGGTGAATTAGTGCCTAAGATTGGCCTAAAAAATTATAATATTCAGCATTCTCATCATAAATGATATATGAATTTACTAAGGATCATTTGATTATATATTTTCATAGATTTAAAATTTGAATATTTATTACTATAACATTCATTACAATTAGATTTTAAAATAATATTGTAATATTATTATGTCTTTGAAATTTGCTATGTGGATTTTAATGTTGTTTTTTTAAATTTAAGTTAGAGTAAGTAGAATCTAATGAGAGGCAGGTTAAAAAGATTCAAGTAATTTATGTTTGCCTTAAAATTACAATTATTGAGATTAAATAGATAATTGATTGTATTTTGATTTCAAAATTGGAAATAGTTTAAAATTATAGAACCATATTATGCTTTGATACAAAAAGCTATGTCAAGGATTATTTGTATCTTCCTCATAATTATGTTTCACATATTGAATATTTCAGGGAGGATTGTGTGGATGATTTGGAAGTTGAAGCAAAGATTGGTTGAGATCAACAGTGAAATATAGGTTGGAAATTTTGATATACTCCAAAATCCTAAGAATAGAGAAGGTGGTGAGTCATATTTTAATAGACCTTATCTTCACTTATTCTATTCAAATGCAACCTCTCTAACCAATATATTGGATTGCAAAATAAGTAATAGATATATATGAACTTACTCCTAATCCTCCTCCATTTACCCCACCATTAGATATATGCATATTGGTATTCACCTACTCAAGTCTTATGAAACCCTAGGTGGCTTTGTGAATACATCAAAAATATTATGCATGATGTCTAAGATTTTAATTACATGATGGATTAATATATTCCAAGAATTTATAAATGAAGTATATTCATATATATGTATTTGTTTGAGTGTTTAAAATTAGTTAAAAAATTTCTTTGAGGGATTTATGCAAATATGACATCTTAGAAAGATAATTTCATGTCATTTTGGTGTAGGTCATAACTTAACTTTTAATTTATCATTTATGGGAATGACATCTTCGAGAAGTTTATAGAAGGCCATAGATGGCCCACCTTTTGAATTAAATTTAGTTATGAATTTGTATTTTTTTGGATGTGCATTTAGATTTAAATTTGGAGAGATATTTTGGTGGGGAAAATATCTAAGAGTTAGCACATTTTATAAGTTAAAACTTACCTTATTTACTCAAAATTCCTTTGTGGACTCTCTTCTTTTCTTTGAATAAATGGTTAAACATGTTAAAAATCCATTAGATCAAGAAATATATATTAGATTCAACTTATTTAGCCAAAATGAAAGGTTAAGAAGAGGGGTTTCCTCTTTTACGATTTGATTATTATATAATTCAAGGATCTTGAGAAGAGGGAAGTGAAAGAAACCAAGAGGGTTTGGATTGAGAAGGATTTGGTAAAGCTTGTGAGAATATTGGAAAGAGTGTTCTATCAACATATCAAATCTCCTTGGATTTTAAATTTTACTTGAGATAGTTCTCTTGTGATATTTTATTCCTTTCCTAACTCTACCTTTCTTAAAAAAATAATGGTGTTATTATTTTTATGTTATTTTCATGTTTGTTAAATAATATTATTATCACAATTGAATGGAGCCTTAAGATTTTTGGCTAATTTCCTCTTTGTGCATATTTATTTAAAATAATGGACAAGTCTTCTTTATGTTCTTTAAATGGTTTTTGTGACTTTATAAGGGTCTTTCCTTTGGATTTAAGCTTTCTTTCCTTATCCAAGGCCTTTATTTAGATCAAGAGAGATATTTTATGTATGTTTGAGGAAGCCATATGTGTACCTAACAAGTTCTTCAATGTTTCCATAAATTAATCTTGAGTGTGTATGTGTATGGATCCATTTTTGAGGAAGTATAACAATAATTTAGGGATGAATATGCCAAAAGTAAAGAGTTGGGGAATATTATCAAAATCTTAATGTGAAGTGAAAAATAAAATAAACTAACAATTAGCACTAATTTCCTAACACTAGAAACTAAACTCTAAATTTTGACTTTTATATTTTGCATGGGATATAAACTAATTAAATTATAAAGTAATTCTTATTCTATAACTTATTTTATTCCATAATATGAATCATCATCAGTGGTAGATCTATAATAACTTTTAGTCATTGGAATGCAAACAAATACAATTGGTAGCTGTAAAACTAAATTTTGCAAGCAAATGGGTTTGTTTAAAAGGCTATAGAAAATTTCAAGCAAATGCAATTGTAGCTGTAGAACCAAATTTTGCATTTAAATGGGCTTGTTTAAAAGGATTTAGAAACTTTCAAGCAAATGCAATTGGCAGCTGTAAAGCCAAATTTTGCACTTAAATGGGTTTGCTTAAAAGGCTTTATAAACTTTCAAGAAAATGCAATTGGTAGCTCTAAAGCAAAATTCGAAACATTTTATGGGTTTATTGAAAAGCCTTTAGAAACTTTCAAGCAAATGCAATTGACAATTGTAAAGCCAAATTCCAAAACCTTCACTCTGATGTGCCAAAATGGGAGCTTTGGTCTCATAAAATGCCATAATACGCACAAAAGATTTATGGAATGCTATCAATAAACATACACACAAAACGAATTTGTTCATTTAGGGTTTGAAACTTTCAAAAAAATTCAATTCAAGCTGCCATGGGAAAGAAAAACCAACCTTGAAAGCTCTGTGGAGGTCGAAGGAGGTCGAAGGTGATGGAAATAGCTCTTGAGGTGGTATGTTGAAATTCTTTTCCCATGAATTCACCGAACTTTCGCTGCTTCACATGCTCTAGGAACTCACGTTCACTAGTGAAAAAAAGCACTGTTAGTTCGACATTGACTTTCTTTTAAAATGCCCTAATTCAAGGGGGTTTGAACAAACACCCATTCATTCGAACCCATTAAATTATTATTAAATCGTTGACCTTAAAAGGGTTCGACCGAACGCTTGAATTGGTTCAATCGAACCATTGGGTTTGAGCGAACCCCCTGAATTTGGGAAAGCACAAAAATGCCATTTTTCCTTCCTCCTTCAAAGTGTAAACCACTTATGTGGCTTCACCCCTATCTTGGTGACTAAACCAGTCTCGGCTTCCCTTGAGCTCATCACCTCTCCTGAATCACTCGGTGAGCCTAGCGGTGAATTTCGAGCAAAACTTTACCCATCTATTGAGGTACAACATGACACTCCTGCAAAGTGCATGTTTAACTCTCTGGAAGAAGTTTCGGCCTTGTCAGCGATCTTCGTGAAATCACTGACCTTAGCTCCACAAGAGCTTAGTGGAGGAGACCTTGCGGGGGCTTCTTCCTTAGCCCTTGTTGGGGGAGGGTCGAACGCTCCTCCTCTTAACATTCCACCACTATAGGCTCTTCCTCCTTCCCCCTATGATGATCTAGAGTGGGAAGCAGACAACCTCTTGGTTGATCAATGTTAGGGGGATGCCCCTTCTTTATCTTTAGAATAGATGTGTGTGTGTGTGTTGTGATGTGTTTCCCTGTGATCATGCTAGGGTATGTGCAGGATCATCAAAAGTAAGGAAAAATGAGCCCTTAAAGTGGCAAAAATTTAGAAAAATCAGAGTTAGGAAACTTGCCATAAAAATTTGAATAAGTTATGTATATTATTTCAAAAATATGTAAGAATAGAATATGTAGAAAATTGAATGTAGTTTCTAAACTACTAGGTTTGTTTAAAAAAAAAAAAATTCTATTTGGTAAAAATTTGAATTAATGCAATGGTATAGAATTTCAGGAAAAATAAGAGAAGTAGATTAATGCAGCAATCCCTGCTCCACAGCTTTCCTTAATAAAATGATAATATTTTTATAATATTTTAAGATATCATTGAGGACTTCGTTACGCAGTGTGATGCGTATTTTTTGTAATTTTTTTACAGGTAAATAATTGAGTATGAATTTTTATTACAACTTTTAAAAATATAAAAATTGTATGTAGAACCCTGTAGCTTGATCAAAAGTTCATGAATTCATATTTTTCTTTTGAATTCTATATTATGCAAAAACATATAATGTGACGCTTGTGTTTGGATTCAAAAATATGATACGTTTGAAAGCTATAGATGTTTTCAATTAATATCAATCGGGGACTTTAGTCATATTTGAATAGAAATGAATAATAATTACTTATTAAAATTCAAAGTAAAGATAATTTATATATCAATGGAAGCTGAGGATCTCCTATTTTAAAACCTTTTTAATTTCATCCAATTTTGGGTGCAAGAAATAGCATGCGATACACGTACCATTGCCACTTTTGGCCATCATGATCCTACGTATCTGCTATGTTATTGTCGGATGACCCTTGACACCTTGTAGCAATGCCGATCAAGCAACCAGGATAATACATCTAACGTTGTAACAATTTTTTAAGGAATTTTTAACTTACATCATAATAATCGCCATATCACATGAAATATTTTAAGCTATGAACTACATGAAAACAAATCCCTCGGGTTTACAAGACTGCATTACTTTTCACAACAACATCATTACATCACATGGATGGTAAGTATACACCAATAACTATAAGATAACATGGACATGGACAATACATTAATCAAGGATTACAATATTACAATGCCGCTTCCCAACATGAATGGGGAAGATACAATAAAATGGAATGATACATTTGAAATGAAGGAGTACAAAGCTGCAATACTGGATCCAACTCAAGGTTCAACTCAGGAGTCACTGCAAGGTACAATTTCACACTTCTCGATCGACAACTGGGGACCCAATGGGGTGCATAGCATGTTCCACCCAACCACATGGACCCGAAGGCCCACCCCTCGTGCTAAGAGATGACAAGAAGGATCCCCAACAATAACCATCAAACAGAACAAGGGTACAAGACTTCACAACAAGAACCACAATAACATAAGGCAATCTCCAGCACAAGATATAACCAACACAAGACGTGCCCAACATAAGGAACAACCAATAAAGCATCAACATACAAATGCCAACATGTGCTTCCAAAGGCCCAAGAATAACATAGAGGGAAACAAAGCATACATGGTTGTTTAAAGGAAGAGTGTCATCGCAATGTTGCATGGGTTACCCTGGAAAATCTTCCTAGGCCTCGGCCCCCAACTTGGGTTACCCTAGTGACCACTTACGAAACCCGACCCCACATACAATCCAATGTGGAATCGATTATCTTTCATAAAGACAAGATAATGATCTTGCCATTCCAGGCCTTCTCGACTCACTCCCAAGTCTGAACTAGCCCTTGAGTCCATGAGCGAGGAATAATTTATACAGAACTAAGTGTTTTAGACTACCTAATGTATTGATTTAGTTTTCACTTATTAGACTAACTCCACATGAGTTACCCAGGCACCACTTTGTGTGTCGGCCCCCTTGATGAGCCACTCCCCTACTAACAACATATCTCAGAAAACACAAAAAGGAAAGTCGATTTTTACAAGAAACCTAATCCAATAAAATAACTGCATCAGGTGAGGCATGCACCATCTCACGCTAGAAAAAACTTTAGAGTATTGAAAACCACATCAAGTGTAAGGCTCAAGCCACATAAATACAAACCAAGTGCAACATCAACCATTATCAAAGTGACAGGATCATAAAACCATACAAAACTCAATAAACTCTTCAGACTTGATATGGGTTACCCAAGGCAATCCTCTTAGGTTGCCAGACCCTCATACCAAATCTTACAAGTAAGAACCACATCCCCTATAACCTCTGGAAGACAAACAGATTACAACACAATGGTTCCCAAATCAATGTAGCTACAGGACATGATCTCAAAATCAAAACCAACCATAACCATCTCAAAACTAAACATCAGTGTCAACAATCATAAAAACAACCAACTCTAAACTCAACACTGAAATCAACTCAAAAGAAGAAAACTCAATGCCAATAAGCACAATGATAAGATCAATAAAAATCATCAAAAAATACATCCACGTAAGACCTTATTTTCTCAACATCATGTTACTTATCCACTCATTCAAATGTATAGTTCAGAACAACCAAACAATCAATTAATTTTTGTTGTTACGACAATAGTAATCCATGAAGTGATGCATATCCATTAGCTATTAAGAAAGCCAAGTAGAATCACCAAATAAGTCATTAATACTTGACGCAAATCTAAAGCTAGAACATATATTCTAACAAATAAACAATATCTTTTAAAAAGAAGATACAAATATACACTCAAATTCCCAAATCTCTTTTACTTAATTTACTATCAATCCAACTATACAATCATTAAGGAAGTTACAGTATACTTCATGGTTCACCTTTATCTTTAGAAACCTAACCATCATATTTTAAAACACTACATAACAATAACTCCTCTACATAAGCATCGTCGGTTGACAAATCAATGCACCAGGTTATGAGATCGAAAAGAATATTCAATAGATCTTCTAGGTATAGAGAATTAGAAGGAGACTCCATTAAGCCTAATAATACACAGTGCAGAGTCTATACAACATTGGAGAGA